>JAOYSI010023756.1:0-27440 GCA_025775065.1 Hiodon alosoides | reverse complement strand
GGCTGTGTTAACAGGAAACGGCTGTGTTAACAGGAAAAAGGCTGTGTTAACAGGAAACAGCTGTGTTAACAGGAAAAGGCTGTGTTAACAGGAAACGGCTGTGTCAACAGGAAAAGGCTGTGTTAACAGGAAAAGGCTGTGTTAACAGGAAATGGCTGTGTTAACAGGAAACGGCTGTGTTAACAGGAAAAAGGCTGTGTTAACAGGAAACAGCTGTGTTAACAGGAAAAGGCTGTGTTAACAGGAAACGGCTGTGTTAACAGGAAAAAGGCTGTGTTAACAGGAAACGGCTGTGTTAACAGGAAACGGCTGTGTTAACAGGAAAAAGGCTGTGCCAGGAGGGCCAGATGGGGCCAGCCTTGCATCCTAATCTGGACAAATCTAGATGTATTCCCAGAAACGAAAGACCTAACATCAGGAGCTCCCTACTGAAGCTTTGCTAGCTGGATGACTTCACCCCAAATACAAGGGCAGCCTTATGTAGCGCGGACAGGCCAATGACCCACAACTGGGCATTATAACTGGGCATTATATCTTTTTTCTATAAATTTCGAATTGACAATAATTTTCCCCCCCAAAATAATATCTAATTTGGATTTGCTAATTGTGCTAATACATCTCCGCTTGTTGCCATGACTCCCATCACCACACACAGGGAGGGTGAGGAAGTACTAGTCTCCATTAACCCTAGGTGCCTTCAAAGCCATTTGTCTCTTTTACACTCTGCTGGCTTCACAGTCCGCAAAAGAGATTCAGTGCTGACTGGAGGAGTAACTTGTCCCTCTCGATGGCACTGTCAGCCTGCAGGAGCCCAGGAAGCAAGTGGGAGAAGCCCTATAGGTTTGGCCTTTCCCAGTGTTCTGCCAATCGCCTGCCGCCAATGTGCACTCCCGGTCACATGACATGAGCGGGATTCAAACCAGCAAACTCCACCTCACAGGCTGCTGGGTTTACCGCTAATCCCCAGTTGATGTTTTTGTATAACGTAAGCATGCTGTAAACCCTGGGTGTCAAACATATGGCCTGCAGGCCAAACTCGGCTCCCAAAGCCCCTCCCACTGGCTCTCCATGGGTTTTTAATGACTTGTTTTCATGTAACTTCCTACTGAAATACTTAATTTCAACCTGAATTTAAACCTGATATTAAAACATAAAACCTGATATTACTAATTCATCATTTAATCTAATTCAGTGCTTCTTTTCATGTCACATAAAGCGCCGAAAAATAGCCCAGAGCCAGCCATGAAGAACCACCAGGGAGCGTTGCGCAGTAAAACACTGAAAATGACAAATGGGCTAGACATGGTTACAAAGACTAAGTTAAACTGCTACTGAAGATGCCCAGAACCCCCATGGACATTATTGCACTTTATTTTCATAACCCCTGCATAACTGCCTGGCCCCCAAGTGGTGTATTTAAATTCGGCCCTCTGTCCGATTTGAATGAAGACATCCCTGGTCTAAACGATTCACTGACATTTTGTATGTGTTCTCCCTCCTGGAATTAGGATTCCGTTTGCATACATTTTTACCCCTCCTTTGTCTCAGTAGCACAGTTTCGATTCCCAACACCTTGAGGAAATTAAGATCTGAGCGTGCAGTCACTTTTAATTCCAGACAAATCTGAGGGCCCACTGATGAAGTCCATTAATAAACTTGACGGAGGAGTCCACAAAGGGTTTTCTCCGCTGTACTGAATATTCACTTCCGATTTGGCGGCGCCGAATCCCTCTGTGCTGTCTCCCAAGTCACAGGTTGACGCATCCTTCTTTTGAGTCTGAGTTTAATTTAGAAGTGCCATTCAATCTTTTTTCGCAAGATATCGCAGTTCTGACAATCATCAGGCATTCAAGTACAGTATGCACAAGTGTCAATTAAACGCAGTGTGGAAGATATCACCGTTCTGACAATCATCGGGTATTTTAGGACAGAACGCACAAGTGTCAATTAAACGAAGTGTGGAAGATTTCGCAGTTCTGACAATCATCGGGTATTTTAGTACAGAACGCACAAGTTTCAACTAAACGCAGTGTGGAAGATATCGCAGTTCTGACAATCATCGGGTATTTTAGTACAGAACCTACAAGTGTCAATATAACGCAGTGTGGAAGATATCGCAGTTCTGACAATCATCGGGTATTTTAGTACAGAACCTACAAGTGTCAATTAAACGCAGTGTGGAAGATATCGCAGTTCTGACAATCATCGGGTATTTTAGTACAGAACGCACAAGTATCAATTAAACGAAGTGTGGAAGATATCGCAGTTCTGACAATCATCGGGTATTTTAGTACAGAACGCACAAGTGTCAATTAAACGCAGTGTGGAAGATATCGCAGTTCTGACAATCATCGGGTATTTTAGTACAGAACCCACAAGTATCAATTAAACGAAGTGTGGAAGATATCGCAGTTCTGACAATCATCGGGTATTTTAGTACAGAACCCACAAGTGTCAATTAAACGCAGTATGGAAGATATCGCAGTTCTGACAATCATCGCGTATTTTAGTACAGAACCCACAAGTGTCAATTAAACGCAGTGTGGAAGATATCGCAGTTCTGACAATCATCGGGTATTTTAGTACAGAACCCACAAGTGTCAATTAAACGCAGTGTGGAAGATATCGCAGTTCTGATAATCATCGGGTATTATAGTACAGTCCACACAAGTGTGCGTGTGTGTAGACTGACAGAGATGCACAAATCATCAGTGCGTCTTATGTATGTAACTGATTAAAATAAGCCAGTCTTTTTACATTAGAGGTTAATACATGATTTAGCAGCTAAAAATGTTTTTTTTTCCCAGAGTGAACATTATATTATGATATGTAAGACTTTGCCTTCTTACACATACATTCTTTTTAATTTTCTTTCCTTTCAACAGTGAGGAGTGATGTTGAGTATAAACATTCTCCAAAGAACTTCTAACATTTCCTCAGAGGATAGGAATGTGCGCAGAAAAATCATGGTTATATCTATAAAAAAACAGTATAGGCCATGGTACTGTTTTAACAGTGTACAGTGTTTACAAATGGTTTTAATTACATTAATAAAAGGGGGAGAACTGGCGAGAGAGAAAAGTAAAGTTTGAAAAAGCCTATGGAGGCTGCAGCAATGGTTCTGATGAAGAGAGAGTGACAGGGGGAGAGAACTGGACCCGCCAGGCACTCACCGGGTCCCAGCTTGGCCACAGCGTAGAGGAGGTCGTAGTTGATGACGGGCGTGTCCTCGTCGATCTGCTGCCAGCCCACAGGGGGCGAACCGGGCGGGGAGATCAGGAACTGTTTGGCAGGCTGAGGTGGAGCCAGGTGCAGGTTGTCGCCGTCGGAAACGGGGTTCTGTACCTAGCGTGGCGAGAGGTGGAGGCGATGCAGTTTAACAGTTAACAGGGTTGCAGGCGGTACAGAGGTGGAGTCGTGTTGAAAAGGTTCAACACAAAGCGCCTCACTTGGACACACAGCTTTTAGGTGTAATGTGCTCAATGTACGTCCGCACTGTCCGCACTGTTCTCACTGTCAGCTGCTCGGATGCAGAAATAGGCGATGACATGCGGAGAAGGTACAACAGGTATTCAGAACTAGACAGGAGATGCCAGCAGTGTGCCAAGACAGCTGAAGCAGACAGCAACTTAGAAAGCCTGGTGAGTGACAAACAGGATTGTGTCCAGTGTTCGACAGTGGGCCCGGATTATAACTGACCTGACCTGCGGGGGGACAACATGAAGGGGCGAAACATCTGTCTTTTCCCACTCTTGTATCAAAGGAAAGGGGGCTTGACCTTTCGTAGCCAGTCAGAGAGCTCTGTGTCTTTTTGAGGTTGTGGATGAGGAAGCTGGACCCTCACCTGGGCGAAGTACAGCTTCAGCTTCTTGCCCCGGAAGGGTGTTTCGTGAAGCTCTATCCTGGCGCTGGCGGCTGCCTTGGGGTTGCTGAAGTTGATCCGCACGCGTCGGAAGCTCTTGAACAGCTGGAACGTCACATGGTCGTCGTACGCCAGGAAAAGCACCTCAAACATTTCCTGGAATGAATAAGTGAAAGATAAAGATAAAGAGCGAGCGACAGGACAGCTATGCTTCTGGCTAGCAAGGCCACGGTTTGACTGGAAAAGATGCCCACTCACTGTCAGTAGATCACAAAGGAGGTGTCTGCTGTATTCAGTGTTCCAATGAAGTAAACCAAGACCAGTTCTTTCATGGGACAGGAATCCTCTGTGGTTTGCAGATAGGTTGCAGAACAGCTTATCCAACTAAAGTTAATCTGGCCTCATACAAAGTAGTGGCCATCCCTTCATATACACTGGGTCCATATGAACCCAATTAATGCCCCCGCGCATGATGTCATCCATCAGAAACGCCTCCTGCCCTCGACAATATTCTACCAGGACCACAAAGCCCAGGTGCCCTAACCCACACACACACAAGCAAATTGCTTATAACAAAAAAACTCAAAAGTATGCCAGCGTTGGCTTTCCTTAGCACGGAAAACATCAACATCAACTAAAATCCAGTGGTCATACCGTGCCACAGAGCAATGTGCCGTCGAGTTAAATATTGTAACTCTGTTACAATCTCAATCACTCTACATTTAGCTAATGGTACATTGGGACTGTACCTCTCCCCCCTTAAAGGCCCTTCGGGCTTTTCAAGACATTCGGATTAGAGAGACGAGATGCAGGTTTGCACTAGGAATAGATCACATTCCTTTACAAATATGGACAGTACTGGGGGAGGCTGGACCACAGCTGCAAAGCTTTCTAAAAATATCCGTATCACTGATTAATGTAGTACCACTCGGACCGGTGAGTGCACTCCTGACAGTTAAACAAATAGCAGCGGCCCCCTGAATAATTCATGTTTGTGAGGGGGCTCAGCTAAAGACAGCCGCTCTGAGGGGTGCAGAAGAAGGGGTGTGGGGGCCCTTCCAAACTTTCTGAAGAGGACGTTTCCTGTTTGAAAATGACCGCTGGTTGCCCCTCTTTTAATAGGCCTCTGCATAGGCCTCCGCGGCCAGAAGATCAGTAAACTTTCGGTCGTTCGCAGCATTCGCAACCCGCCAGTCAGTTTAGCCAATGAAAAGAGAGGACTTCTAACCCAGGATGCTCAGCCAATGAGAGGGAGAGAAAGGGTAAGAGGACATTAAACCCAAATACTCCGACTTTATGTGGAATACTCACACACATTACAGATCCAAATTGCTGACAGTTCATATTTGTTATTTAAAAAATAGTTCATGCAAAATCTCAGAATTATTTGTAGGAACAACATGACATTAATTTGTAATCGTACATGACCTCATTAATAATTCCAACCATACAAAATAAAAGGACCAAGGCTGGGACTTGTGGACAACCTAGGATACATTATTTGTTGGACGCAGCTACAAAATAGAGCTTTGGGTTTGGTGCATGTCCATCACTAATGTAGCCATCAGAGAACGGAGGCTACACTGAATCCCTGCAGCAGTTTTTGTGCATTTCCACATGCAGAACAACCCCTGAACACAGCAAGGATATGAGCAGGCTCAAACACACAACCTGGTACAAAACCTGAAATAAATCATTTAAAAAATTCAAATAGCAAATATAGCACTGCACTGTTATTAGCATAATGAAGCACTAATACATAGCATTCGCACAGCACTTTGGGGACCCATTGGCCATTATATTAACAGGCAAAATGAATCCTTAAATACATGTAACCAAAGATTCCCTCCAGCTGTGCAGTGGTTGGGCTTTGAATTGATTGGATTCCAAGACAAGTTTTTTTTTTTTACACACGTAGTTAATAAAGAAGCAACTTACTTTCAATATCAACAGACTAAAAACTGGCAGAGATGCAGAAAGATGCCAGGGGCTGCAAGGCCTGAACCCTTTAAGGGACAGTTCTGTTTTTTAAAATGTATTTACTTACTCAATTTCCTGGAAATGTCAATGTGATACAGAGAAACTGTCATGCAGTCAACAGGAGACGAGACGGCAGGGGCGATCTGGGTTTTTCATTCCCATCCGAGTTTAGTTTAATGGAGCAGAAAGGCCACCCGGCGCCGAGTCCCTTACAGGGGGAGACCGGGGACGCGTCGCTGCATTTCAAGCGCTCCGTATCCCACAGCTCGGTGTGACCGGGGCAACATCTCATCCTCGCCAAGGATCCTCTTAAAGCAGAGCATTGCACTGCAGAGCTCCTCGGAAAAATGCCCTACAGGAAAACCCTATTTTCAGTAGGGCTTTTTAAAAAATGTGCTCCTGGGCATTTCAATTCGGGCAGCCAGGCGTATCGGGACTTGCCCTTGATCAGTCCGCCTGGCCGGCAGCGTCGTCTGGAAACAGTGGCACCCGGGCCATCAGAAGAGAGACCTGATCCGCCGCCGGCGCTAAATAAGGAGGAGGGGGCTGTCTGGCTGGACGGCATAACAGACGCACACAGCGGCTTCTCTAGCGATAGGCCAAAACGTGGAAGTGCTGGGGATCTATATTGAACGGGCGAAATGTCAAAAGGCGGAACAAACACGAAATGTCAACGCAACGCCGCCGAAACCCGTCTTCCAAAGTCAGCAGCAATCAAGGCACTAATGTCAGACTTCGACTCCTGTCTCGGCCCCGAGCTAAATGTTAGGCCAGGTAAGTCCCTTATCAGGTGAGAGACGGACTGTGGAGGAAAGGAAGTGTAGGGGATAAATCAAGACATGCAAGGAAACAACCTGTTGACAAAACACAAGCGGTTTCCATTCTGAGAAGAGGAGTTGTAGCTTGTCCACAATGAGGCACGTTTCTGTCACACTCTCAGGCAAGCACAGAGAAATTTTCCACAATGCCTTGAGTAATTGTCACCTACTCTTACATGGGAGTAGTACAAGTCTTGTTTCTCTACTCTGAAATTCAATTTAGGGCAAGATCAAAAAAGGTTACTGGAGATGTTTCTATAAAACTGAAGAAATGCAGAAGTTCATTCATCATTAGTCATCAGATTTCAGTTTACAGAAACATAAAGGACAACGCACTGTCAGCACACATACAGGAGAATTGAAGTGTCATGGATTCAGTGTGTGAAAAGAAGGTTGTGGGTCTAAATCCTAGAAGAGGCAGTTTGTTCAGTACATATTGTGCTTAATAACAGGGATTTAAAAATGATACGGTGCTCTGAATAGGTCATTCATATATATGTGGTAGAACAACAGATTGTTTTCAAAAAGCAACTCGTTTTCACCAAGGAAGTTCCGAAGAGACTGTGTACTAGTAGGGTAGGTCTGTGACAAGCAGTGCAAAAATGCACGCTAACATTGTACCACAGGTTTTTCTAAATTAAACTGTGAACTGCTGATGCGTGAAATGGACTTTAAGTCCCCAACTGCAATCAATTCATAAACCCAAGGGGCTGCACAAAGGTTGGTCTTTTTCACCTTGGTTTGTACCAATGTGACGTACAGGCAAATGTTAAACCCCCACTGCCCCCACCCCTTCTACACATAGGAACATCTAGCCCCTTTTGTTAGCTTTTAGTGTGTGTAATGTGCAAACAGGCGATTTTAGAAGCCACCGGCAGTGTAGCCGTTAAAACCAAAAGTCAAACTGTGGAAATGGACCCAATGGATCCCCCGACCCATTCACCCACACACCGGAGCCTCTGCTTAATGACCTGACTGAAACAAATACGAGCCGCAGTGTGCAATGAGGACGCTTAGGACGCGTAAATAAATCATTTTGTGGTGGTTACAAAAGACAGAGGTAGACCTTGTGTGTCTGCAGCAGAAAGAACATTTCAGTCCTCCACCCGCTACAGTTCTCCACCCATGCCAGTTCTTCCCCCCCATTTCAGAAATAAAATAGCGTGGACTAAAACAAATAATTCAAACGAAAACACATTTTATAACGACTATTTAAAAAACATATATGCAGATGGTCAAAGAATATTAAATGAAAGAAAACCATTTCTGGGAAAGAAAGGTGAAATATCAGTACTGCACGACAAACATTCAGACTGACACATGTCTAAACCACCAGAGACCGCACTAAATGACTGCATTCAGCACGCTGTCCTCTTCTCCTGGACTCAAGAGAGTCCATTCGCCAAAGTACCTTCAAACCACTCCCACCACGCAAGTCCCGTAACCCACCAATTAGCTCAAGCATCCCACCCATCGAGGAACACCACGACTGAGCCCCAACCCAACGAACAGCAAATCCTACCGCCTCTGAGACCTGGTTCATGCATGCCAACATTTCATACGCAAAAATATATATATATCAACAGTGTTAAATTAGCTTTTTAAAGATTTTCCAGAGCTTTGTGTGAGACACATTTGGTGCACAAGGAGACATTAAGTAATAACAGCTGTTTTAGTGTCAAACAGTCATGTATGCTATCCAGTTACTGGGGGGAAAAAACTACGCTCTTCAGCGGGGAGTGGAAGGAGAAACACAAATTGAAGCTCAACTTTAAACCAGCAGAGATAATGTGAAGTTTAACAGCGCAGTCCTCTGCTCGTAATCGAATCCAGATTCTTTCGGAAAGGGGAGATGAATTAGCCAGACTTATAGGAACAGGGAACAGAGAGTGTGGTTTCTTTCTCTCTGTTTTTTATTTTTTTTGTTGTAAAAAGAAGACTAATTCATCTTAAACATGTCCAGGCACAAGGCTCTCAGGTGGCTTTTTGCACGTTGCTCTTTATCCTGGGCTAAATATAAATACTCCTCCAGAGCACTCCACCCCCCAGTGCACCCGCGGCTTTTTACAGATATTCTGACAGGAAGTTTCAAGTAGGGGAGTTTGTGGAGATGTGGTGGTAGGGGGGGACAGAGGGGGGTTCAGGGTTATTGATTACACCTTCATCGCTCCTCTGTCTAACTTTTCCACAAACTATGCTACGCTGAACCCAGCTAGTGTCGAAGCTGAGTGTGCCAAGATTCTTTGAAAAAAGTGGAAAACGGATCAAGAACATCTGCAAAAGCGGAGGGGAAATGGGTTACATAAACAGCAACAGCGACCCGTTACATGAAATCCCGCTAAACTTTCTCCTTTTTTGACCATCTCCCATTGCACGATCACCTTTTGGTTTCTGCTCTGTGGTTCAGCATGAGAGGTTACCTCTGGCCACTAATGACCCTCAAACTGAAGGACAAACCCTAAAAACAAAACAAAGCAAACACACAAACACACCCCTCTTCTGCTACTAGTGAAGACCCAGTAACCCCCCCCCCCCCCGTTTGTTTTGGCCATATGGGGAAAATGGTGCATGTAGCAATGGTCATTTTTAGCTTTGGCTAACTTTCATCTTCAATGAATTCTGACGATTCGTCCACTAAATACAGCCAAACTGAAAACAGAAGATCTACAGGGGATGTGCCTTCAAAGGTCCAAGGCCACCAAAGTGCAGTGAACACTGTTCCATGTTTCCGGCAGTACTTCAAATGGTTTAATTACCACTAACGTTAATATGTGAAATGTCAGTCCGCATTCATAACATGCAGAAATGATTTAATCAGACTGGTGTGTTTCTTCTATAAAAGAAAATCAATCCCATCCCCACCCATCGAACGAACGGTGAATCGCATTATGAAAGTTACTGAAGGGGCAGAAACAGTTACATCGCCAAGCAAGTAAAGTCAATAGGTTTGTGCCTACCGAGAAGTGACATTTACTGTTAACAAAAGATGCGATAATATGTGGGTGCCTGATTGCATAAGATTGATCCTCTTTCCATAGTGACCTGAAATGAAAGGAACGTGTTTAAAGAGATAATAAACAACAAACAACGAAGAGTGCAAAGCCCAGGCTTTGCACATGTGGAGACTGGGGAGAGCCTACCAGGGACTGTGGAGAGCCTACCAAGGACTGGGGAGAGCCTACCAGGGACTGTGGCGAGCCTACCAGGGACTGTGGAGAGCCTACCAGGGACTGGGGAGAGCCTACCAAGGACTGGGGAGAGCCTACCAGGGACTGTGGAGAGCCTACCAGGGACTGTGGAGAGCCTACCAAGGACTGGGGAGGGCCTGCCAGGTTAGGCGCAGAGAGCACGGACGGAGGTGAGCGACCCGTCTAAATCTCATTATCCGCTCCTCCTCGGATCAAGCAAGAGCGGCCTCTCACAAACCAGCTTCTTCTATTTGTTTATGAAAATTGAACACAGGTTAAATAATGCATGAATGCCGTTCGTGCTTTCAATACCGGCTTGTCCATCGAGTTTTCAAACAACTGCATAGAAGGAAAGAAAGTAATGATGGACTCTTTACACACAATTTTCCATCACGGCGCAAACAGACGTGAAGAATCATTTAGTTGTCTGCTTTTTCCCCATCATAGACACATGGACTGCACTGAAACACCCATGATTAATTCAATATCTGAAACTGACATTTCTGTTTGAAAGAAATGTCAGAATGCTTTTGACAAAGATTGTATGGCTAACTTTATGATTACACAATTTTGCATAAAGCATATTTTATATACAATCCCCTGGCTAAAGCTCACCCAGCTCGTTTAAAAGTCAAAGTGTTTTGTAGTGGGGGTTGCGGTGACATCAGCTTGGGGTTTGCCCACAAGGTTTATTTTCCCCTGCTGTACCTGAGCTGTCGAGCACAGGGCTACAGGTGCGAGACACAGCGACAGGGAATAAAGCTGTCTCTGTGACCCCCATACGGTCTGACACCCGTCCCACCGGGGACAGGGCCCTGGCATGCAGGAGGAGCCAGTCTATCACCGGTCCTGCTGGGGATTTGGCATGCGGGACAAGGCACAAACCATTCACTTAAATGCCTATCCCCATCTATTGCTCAGCTTGTTTTTGAAGTCCATTGTTTGAAGTCCATTCTAAAAACCATGCAGAGGGAAGCCCTATTATCGTTAGCTATCTCACTACACAGTACTAAATGTTTTTGAAATCCATTTTTCTTAGACTTACACCACTGCAGTACTGATGTTCTGATAATGTACTTTGACTCATTGCCATTCTGCATTAGAATTTCCACAAAAAGATGTTCAACGTTAAATGCAGTCGCCATTCAGGGGGTAAATAATGGGCTGGCCCACTTTTGTAGTGAGTCCCCCGCGCCGCCTTGCAGCGACCATGTGTGAGTCATTTATTAAGCCCTGCACTCGCTAGGTATTTATTAGACATTCTCGGCCAAGCGTGACCCGTTTCTCCCAGCACCGCGGCGTATTTCCTGTACCCTGGAATCCGAACCTTGAAATGAACTGGTTTCATCACGGAGACTGAGATAGCCACCGCCGCTACAGGGGCAGGACTCAACAGCTGCTGGTCGCTATTAACCGCTTATTAACGACGCGCGACGGCGCGCAGCCCGTCACTCGGGTTCCCCGGGAACATAAGCTGTTTAATATTAAATCCCGGAGTTCTATCCACCCAAGCAGAACCTGGCTTCTCAAGCGGCGCCGCGGTTTTTAGTGGGGGGGGGTTTATGAATGGAGCGCTATCTCATTTTGGAGAGTCTATTGCGCTGTGATTGATGATTTAACAATAGGAGACGGGGACGGGTCATGTAAAATCTAATCTGAAAACAAGTGGAAAACACTATGCCTGGTCCATTGCCAGGGACAATAAAGAGATTGTTTTGTGGAACCAGTAATAGGCTTCCACCTGATATCTGCAATCGGGTTTCAATAGGAAATCTTCATTATGAGCTTAGAGGAGCGTTGATCAACAAAACCACTAGGTACACCTTTCTGCCTAATGATTTTGGCACAAACTGGAAAGTAAATAGAAAAACAGAAACAAAAATGTCCAGTAAAGTATCTGTGGAATTTCCTTGTTAAACTACTGCTGATAGTGTGAAGGACGTTTTGGTGCTAATTAACATCTTACCTGGACACCAGTTGTTCCACAAAATCACAGCATAACAGAAGTCTAACTCTGAAAAGCTAATAGGTGTTGGATTCCAGCAGCTAAAAAGCCTGTTAACACGAATAGTGAAGGTACATTTAGACATCCAGACAACATTTTTTTTGTTTTTTGTTTTTGTCAATGCATCTAGCGGCTTTTTGTTGGCAACATGCGACCACCACGGCAGACCCTAAATCAGCACAAAAGTCAACTTCAAAGGGAGCGTGCTCTGCTTCTGCCTGTCTGTTCTGCGTGTGCCCCGAACAAACAAAGTTTCACATAAGCGAGGTAAGGCCGAGGAAGACTCGTGCGGGGTTGGCCGGGTCTCATACCTGGACCTCCTGGTTGGTGAAAACCTCCACATCCACAGCGCAGGCGATGAGTGTGGAGATGTCGTGGTCCGTGCTTCGGGAGGGCATGCTGGCCACTGTGGGGAAGCTCTCTGGAACTCTCTTCCGAAAATGTCTGGCTCCTGACTGCCTGGGAGAGTGTACTGAGCACCTAGCTGCGCGCACAAACACTCAGGCACGCGCGCAGGCGCACACACGCACACACGCACACGCACACGCACACAGACGCGCGCTCACACACAGGCAGCTCTGTAGTGCCGTTGGCAGGAAGGCTCTGACTGTCACTCTGCGCTGTCTCCGAGACTGTGAGCCCTACCGAGCCACAGCGCACCAATCCTCCACAAACGCGGCTCCACCTCCCGCTCTCTGTGCAGTGACATCAGCCAAGGCAGCGGAGGCCTCCTCCTCCTCCATCCCTGCTCCTCCTCTCTACCACCGGAGGTAACGCAGTGGCGAAAATTGAAAGTGATTCTGTGTCAATGCTGATTTCAGACCGAAGAACTGAGGCAGCCTTTTGTCGGGGGAGTCACAGATGCAAGTTTCCTCAGGGGTTTATATGCTTGTTAAAAATAGAACCATATAAATAACTTACAATTCAGCTTCTGCATTTGGTACCACTGTAGACAAAGCTGTGGAGCCTTTTTTTTAACACTTTTTGTTGGGGGGCTGTAAATAGCTATGCAACGCCTAAGCCGCTTCCTCATGACATCTACCTAGCGTTTAAGACATAACGCTTGACGTACGCCTTCCTGAATCGTAATGGCAGTTTCCCTGTCATAAGCACTGAGAATATCTATTGCTATATCTTGGTCTTGGTGTGTGAAGCGTTTAGTAATCACATCGCATCGTTCCCTGACCCAAGAATGAAATCATTCTGACCTTAGCCAAACGTTAGCTAAAGCGTTCAGCTTTCTTGTGACCAGGTTGAACAAACAAAAAAATGGTTAATCAATGTGTGGGTAATCTACGTGCGGGTCTGCTGGAACTGCCAGAGCTCTCTTACATTTACATTTTTTGGAAGTAAAGAACCACTTGAATTTAAGCGTGTTTCTATAATTATCATGTTGGTGCCAAATAACACAAATAAGGATGGACAGGTTAACCCCGGCAGAAACTTAAATGGGATTCATACATATTGAAACAGGGCAAGAACGAATCCGGTAACGTTTAACCAACGTTGGGAGAAAATGACGGGACACACAAACGGGACACAGGAGCGGCAAGGCTGGGCCTGTAGACAAAAAGGGCACTGGTCCAATCATCAGGACGCTAAAGTACGAGCATTGGAGCCCTGGTGCAAACGTGTATTAAGGTTTAGGTGAACGCCAAATTTGTGCAGTAGGAGAGGGAAAATCATTTTGTGGTCGACCCAACCGTAACCGTCGTTGCTCTGTAAAACTGATCGCTCAATCTATCCAAGCTGGTTAAATGGAGGTGCTAGCTGCCACTCGGTCGGGCACTACAGTCAAAACCGTCATTGCAGATGACACTGTGATTAGGTCAGACGCCATAGGTACGGAGAGGTATTAAAAGCACATTAAGACCGCAACCCAGTCCTCCATAAAGGCTGACAATAGGCAAGTCGCACAAACAATTAACACCACATCGTTAGTGCCCCTAATTTGCTGAGTGTGTCCCTAAATTTTGGGAAAACAGCACCTGGAAAAAAGAGAACCTTTGAACCCTACTAGATACAAAGGCAACGGACCAGACAGGACCATACCTCAGAACTTTACCAGACACAAAGGCAACGGACCAGACAGGACCATACCTCAGAACTTTACCAGACACAAAGGCAACGGACCAGACAGGAGCATACCTCAGAACTTTACTAGACACAAAGGCAACGGACCAGAAAGGACCATACCTCAGAACTTTACCAGACACAAAGGCAACGGACCAGACAGGACCATACCTCAGAACTTAAGCAGATACAAAGGCAACGGACCAGACAGGACCATACCTCAGAACTTTACTAGATACAAAGGCAACGGACCAGACAGGACCATACCTCAGACCTTTACCAGATACAAAGGCACTGGACCAGACGGGACCATACCTCAGAACCTTACCAGATACAAAGGCAACAGACCAGACAGGACCATACCTCAGAACTTTACTAGATACAAAGGCAACGGACCAGACCGGACCATACCTCAGAATTTTACTAGACACAAAGGTACTGGACCAGACAAGACTATACCTCAGAACCTTACCAGAAACAGATCTCATGAACTGAGGAATAAGTAAACATTTCTGCCATACTTACTAACTTTAAGAAGATTTATCATAGACTGCGAAAACAACATCATGATAACTAATGTGTTTAGAAGAGAAACGCAAGTTCTTTCATTTTGAAAATGTATATCATCAATAGATTTGCACAAAGTACTTGTACAGCTATCAGGATTTAAAGGTACAGTGACAGATATGTGCTCAATGAAGAATGTATAACTAAATAGAAACAAAGTGTAACACATTCATAACCATAGATGGGAGATGTGAATAAAACAAAGGACAGGCAACCGTCCCTGAGAATGAATAACCCCCCCTATTGCTTATTTAAAAAACATACACCATCAGGTTTATGGCCAGCAACTGTTTGTTATAGGATATAACCTTACTGTTGTCTGGAAACCATAGATAAGATTCAGGACAGCTGGTTTTATTGACAGAAGACTGTGTTATTGTAAACGAGAGTGAAAAAACACACAATGCAGCAAAACCACAATAAGTTTGTACCCACAAATTTCTCAAAATCCTATGTGGAGCACATCTGTCAATACTCGATGAGGATAATCGCTCCTCCAAGCGACTGCAGGCCAGTACCGCTGTAAGTGTTCTCAAAGGTTCCGATTCACTGCTACATCGCACCGTGCCTGTTCATATCGGCCTCGGGGGGCGGCAGGACGCCGGAAAATGAACACGCCCAGACAGACTGAGGCCCGCTGCGGTGTGCGCTTCCTCCCAAGGCTACCGCGGCGGCGACGCCACCGATTCCCCACGGCGCATTGTTTCAAAACGGAACCCGGCTGCCGCAGGCCTGTTCCCGACGCGTGACGAGAGAGACCCCATTGCAGCTGTTCCTCCCTTTCCCCTTTTGATCGCGGCAGAGAGCTTGAGCAAGCCCCGCGTCAGAGGGGTTAACAAACAGACCCTGAGACCAGAATGCGGCGGGGTCTAGTCCTGAGGCGGACCCTGTTGTGGTGCCCGAGAACAATGAGCCGGCAGCACTTCAGCAGAGACTGTGACACAAAAGGGGTGAAATGCAGCATTGTGAGTTATACAAGCTGTTCTGGATAAACAACCTGAGACATGCCGGTGCTCTGCCTCGTTCAAACAAGGCCCATAAAAACCACACACAAAGAGCCAGACCTCATTTTTGTGGTTCCCAAAATGAACAGAGCGGGCCGCCAAGTGATCCAAACCCAATCATTTTCCAGGCTTTTGTTATGGAAATAGGGTAATCTCCCGGTCCAGCCAGCATCAAAGCACAAAGGTTTAGGGGGAAGGGGATTTATCACACAGGGCCTGGAGGGAGATGAAGGTACAGTTCTGGAGGTACAAGGCGGGGCCAGGGATGCTCTTAAAGGCAGGGCCAGCTCAAGGCGGGGCTTTGGAAAGGCGGGGAGTCCTATAAGAAAATGCAGTCCTTTGATGAGCAAACAGAGACCAGCGTATCACGCAAATTGTTTTGCTCTCGCTGAATGGCTTGCTGCACTTGTAATGCTACCATCCCAGCACAGCGATTCCTACATTAAGCCAGACAATGGCTAAGTGCAACGACAAGCAGCCAGCTGTGGCATTCGCTATCCAGTGGAAAACGGACGGAACGGAGATGCTTCAAAACGCTCTCAGATCCAGCGATCAATCCGGCCCTGTCTGGCGATAACCATGTGTGCCGCACCTGGAGGCAGTGCCATGGGGCGGGAGGGGAAAAAAAAACTGCAGTCAGGGACAAGTGAACAGTCTGCAATGACGTCTCTGTCGCCACCCTGCCCGTCAGCGCCGCAGCGGTAGCGCAGCGTCTGGGGCCGGCTCCTGCTCGACGGGAGTCATCTCCCCCCACCGCGCGAATCCATCAGCTAGTGCGCTTGGGCGGTTTTGGGAGGGTGTGCTGCACTGAGGGAGAGCAGGCAGTGGTGTGATCACATGATTAATGAGACTGCTGATGAAAGCCTCCCATTGACGTCAACCAGCCTGGGCAGCGCACAATAGACTGGCTGGGGGGGGGCAGCGCGAGCAGGCATTCATTTCCTGGGGGACGGAGACACACCAACGCCTGGACAGGGGCTGGCCGCTCATATCTGTTAAAATCTCCCCCACACACACACACACACACAGTTTAAACATAAGCTATTATTTGCTGTTATTATTATCTGCTGTGGAATAAAAGTGGGGGGTTAATGAAATGGACATGGACTCTGCGCTGTGACAGAACGTGTTGTGTAACTACAAACAAATAAGGTGATTTGATTGACATTGTGTAAGGGAAACGGTGGAGGCTGGCCTAACTTGGGCTGAAGACTCAGAGCTTCTGAAGCCCAATGAGTATTGACATTCAGAGGGGCTCTTAGCAGCGCGTTCATGACCCTCATTTTCCATTCACACACATTTTTCAGCCATGCAGATGAACTTGCGCTGACCCACTGGCCATTCAGTTAGTGCCATTTCATTGAGTTCATTTTCACCTCTTTCAGCCCCCAATCTGAGGAAGAGAGGAATTTAAAAAGGCTAAATAAGGTGAGTATTTTTAACTAACTTAAGACTTTTACACAACATTTAAAAAGACAGCTCCACTCATGTGCGCCTGCATATACATGAACTAAAATAAAAAGGAACTTTAGCAGCTTGTGAAAAGTATAAAAGACAGGCCGTTACTGCTGGCCACATGGCAAA
Source organism: Hiodon alosoides (assembly GCA_025775065.1). Lineage (NCBI taxonomy): Eukaryota > Metazoa > Chordata > Actinopteri > Hiodontiformes > Hiodontidae > Hiodon > Hiodon alosoides. The sequence continues at coordinate 10,359 of JAOYSI010023756.1, read as the reverse complement.
CCCATGACAGTGTTTATCACCCGGCTAGACCGGGAAATACGATGTACTGCTGTATCGGTCCTGTGAATCCTCCACAGACCTGCGCCTCTAGCCAGAAGGCTGTTTTCAGGAGCAGCACGCCAATCCGAAAAGCACAGGGGAAAAGGGTTTGGGTTTTCCTGGTTGAAAGGACAGACTGGCCATGAATTGTCAGCATGGGTCACTGAGCATGAAGGGTGCTTACAACGGGTCACTGAGCATTAAAGGATGCTTACAACGGTTCATTGGGCCATGAAGGGAGCTTACAACAGGACAATGCCATGAAGGGTGCTTTTAATGGTTTACTGAGCCATGAAGGGTGCTTTAAATCTGTCACTGAGCATTAAAGGGTTTTTACAATGGGTCACTGAGCCATAAAGGGTGCTTACAACGGTTCATTGGGCCATGAAGGGTGCTTACAACAGGCTAATGCCATGAAGGGTGCTTTTAATGGCTTACTGAGCCATGAAGGGTGCTGACAATGGTTTACTGAGCCATGAAGGGTGCTTTAAATCTGTCACTGAGCATTAAAGGGTTTTTACAATGGGTCACTGAGCCATAAAGGGTGCTTACAACGGTTCATTGGGCCATGAAGGGTGCTTACAACAGGCTAATGCCATGAAGGGTGCTTTTAATGGCTTACTGAGCCATGAAGGGTGCTTACAATGGTTTACTGAGCCATGAAAGTTGCTTTAAATGGGTCACTGAGCATTAAAGGGTTCTTACAAGGGGTCATTGAGCCATGAAGGGGGTTTACAACTGGTTACTAAGCTATGAAGGGTGCTCACAATGCGCCAAAGCCATGAAGGGTGCTTACAATGGGCCAAAGCAATGAAGGGGCTTTACAATGGGTCATTGAGCCATGAAGGGGGTTTACAACTGGTTACTGAGCTATGAAGGGTGCTCACAATGCGCCAAAGCCACGAAGGGTGCTTACAATGGGCCAGTGAGCCACGTAGGGGGTTTACAACAGACCACTGTTGGAGTTGTTTTAATTGTGTCTGGATCCTTCTAAAACTGATTTATCTTGTTGAATAGGATAGCTGATTACTGCAAGGTCAAATATTGTTTCTGAGAAGCGAATTCTGTTCCATGTACAAAAATCCACACAATCAAAATGGGTAATGCATTTCTGCCAAGGTATGGGTCTTGATTCCTAAGCTTACATTTCAAATTTATGTAAACAAAGCCAAAAGGCATAGCATTTCTTGAGTTTTGGCAGAGAGTTGTATGCAGTGGATATCTTCTGGCGGTGAAATGTTCTGTTTTCTTAGATCTCACTCTGAAATGAGTTCCCATGAAAGGCCCCCTAGAGTAACTTGGTGTGCACACGAGAGACCTGCAACACTGAGCCCCTGGTTTGGGAAGAGGAAAATGGTGAGTATCTGCAGAAGTAAAAGCCAGGGCCTAAAGCACCTAATGGGCAGGATTGGTGGGAAGTGGGTGCTTGTGTTCACATCACCTCCTGTCATCTGATGGAGCTGACATCAATTCAACAAGCACAGCCAGCAAGGGCACTGATAGGCTGGCCCCTCTGTCCATCATCCACACTTAGGTGGGCTGCGATGGTTTAGCCCTGCCCATCTGACGTCCGCCTGTGCTCTTTTCCTCCACCGCATCCCATCCATTATTCATTCGCCCTCTCCGAAAGTCGGTCAGGGGCACTCGCCGGCTCTCTGAAATAGCCCCCACCATGTCAGGAACCCGTGTTTGTTTCTATGTGTGCGTACGCATGCCCGGGCATGTGTGCGCGAGAATTTTCATGTCCTTTTCCCCTTGTTTGATATCCGCATAGCCTTCAAAATGACGACGATGATGACGTTTTTCAGAGAGAAAAATGCCAGATATGTCCACAAGGTCGGTGACCTACATCTCACCAAAAATGGGTTATGCGAGTAAAAAAGGTTTAAGGGGAGGGCGTTTCCTTGGTTACACATGTGCCAGCAATGGGGAAGAGAGAAGGGGAGACTTCATCCTGCCTTCCACAGTGGGCTGCCAATCAAATGATCCATGTTACAGCGTTAGCAAAATACACTATAACATTCAAGTTGTTTTAGTAACTGTTGTAAAGACAGTGTTGTAGAATGTCATATCTTTACCCAATATGATGTTTTACACGGTGTCTGTTTAAAAAGACCCCATATTGAAAATACCCTAGTTTATGTGACAATAAACAATAAAAACATCAAACACACAGTACTTGCTTGCTCAGGTTGGTCATTATTGTGATTGAGTTTTTTTCGTATTTTACTATAGTAATCCAGCCAACTTATCTGCATTGAGTCTTGAGCCAATCTTCTACCAATTGTGTGGGTTTTTGAAGCCCTTCGCCTGACATCAGTAAATGAATCACGACAAAACGGTGACCTGGAGAAGCACTGACATAGGGCCCTGAGAATAGAAACAGCCCCCAATGTGCGGAAAGCTTCCGCAATTTTTTACACGACAGCCCTTTCTAAAGAGGGAAAATAAACATGCAACACTCATTAGAGACACAAGCCTTTATGCAACCAGTGAAGGCTAATGACAAGGCTGGGTTATATTTGGATCGAGCCATTTCCTTAAATAAATGCAATTCAGCCACACAAATCGAATACAGGCAGGGATCACTTTTCCATGAGAGATTAATGTTCTTGCATTAGCTACTGAGTTTATGAGTCAACATTGGACGGCTTTGTATTTTCCTTTGCTGGAGCCAGGGGATGCAATAAAGATACCATCTAAAGAGACGCATTCAGGAGGGACTGGCTTTCGATTGGGCCTACTCCCTGGGCGCCCACCCTGTTCGGGAAGCGTGAACTCACTGTTCCTGTTTATCACCATTATTTAAACAAACACCCCAGACCTGAGCATCCACACCCTGCAATCCCGAAAACCTACCACAATCCCCTACTCTTGGTAACTATTTGAGCATGGAGAACAAAAAGTTGAATTTCAGTTATAAATGGAACTTCAACTTGATGGTTAAGTGTACTTAAAAAAATAAAAAATAAAAAATAATTCTTCCAATGAGGAATAAACTTGCCTGCTGCTCCAGACGTCAGTATCTCAAAAGTACAATCCAAGAGTTGGAAAACAACTGTGTCTTATCAGTGGAAGTGCGGGCCTGTCGAGCCACATTAACCAAATGAATCCCAAAGGCTGTAATCCATCCTGTGGTATCTGGCTCACAGGTGGGACCAGTGAGTCATTTATAGTGGAACGACGGAGATGGAATGATGTGGTAGCGCCGCTCTCCTTTAATCTCCACAGCCACAAAAATCAGCGCTGATGGAATTGGAATGGATATTTCAGCAAAGACCCCCCGTCTTGTGCCGGTTCTTCAGGGCTTCCGTACATGCAACGTGGCCGATGCCATCATCCCCTCAGTCCCCAGTGCCTCCCGCTTGGTTGGCTGGGGTCCTGCAGCGGCTGCAGTCTCTCCTAATCAGACGGATTGTGAGTCATTACTGCCACCAAACTACGGGAGCTACTCGCTGGCAGCTAAACCAGAGAGACAGCACTTTGGCGGGAAACCTTACAACTGCGAGGTTAGACGTCAGCCATGAACAGCGGGCGGTAGTCAGCTCCAGGTAAACGAACGAGGGCAGGTAGGGGAGGCTAGGCCAAGCATCTCCAGGGGACATGAGGTCAGGTTGGGAGGCAGGGGAGCATCTCTTATACCCGGGTTGGGGGGGGGGGGGCTAATAGGATTACGGAACTCTTGTAAAATTTTCCTTTCCGTAAGATGGCAGGTGTGCCGACGTCCCACCCCGCGGACGGTTCACTCATTTGGTCTCCCCGTGGCAAAGTTAATCCCGTCAGAGACGTTCCATCTGGAGCAAGACGAGTCACCGCTTCCACTTACTCAGTGAGCAGGGCATGGCGATAACCGTGTACTATGTGCCCCCAAGCTGCCGAGGGAAACGGGCCTCTCATTGGCCACTCCCGTCACTCTGCATCTCTGAAAAGACCAACCAGCTTCTCTCATGACTCATTCCAACCAAGTGGGTGCAAAGTGACAGTGACATTGGCTGTGATAGCCTCGCTTTTCCTCAAAGGCCCCGAGTGCGTAATTATCAGCTTTCTGTCACATTGACTATATGACTAGACATAGAAAAAGGGCGTCAAGTTGGCAAGAGATTTCAACCTTTCCTAGAAAGTCTACCAAGGATGCAAACGAGATGAGAAATGAGTGTAATGTGATTAAACCTGCCATTACCGTTTCAATCTTGTAAGTCAATACCAAAGAGTGAGATCTTCAGTGGAAAAAAGACTTTTGTTGGACCTTCCATGTTTACAGAGGTAGCGTAGGGAGCACCTCCCTGTCTCTACTTGTACCATATCTTTAACTCCGCCACTAGATAAAAAAGGAAACAAACCTCCACACAGCAAAAGAACAACTAACAGCTGACGGCATTAACGCTGTGTCCGCAGTTAGGAGTGAAGCGTGCCCTCCTGTGCTCATTGAGAACACACACCTAGAGAAAGGGATTTACACAACCCTCGCATTCAAATATCTTTATTAAAAGATAATCTTCTTTCTCTGAGCCCTGGCTTTGGGCAGTATTATTGTTTTTAAATTGCTTCTATTATATTTTTGGAGAGAGTTTCGCCACAAAGTTATATTTAGCTGCCTTTAATACCATAGGAGTCCAGTTAATTCCTCGGGCATTAGAAAATCCATCCAGTTTGGTTGTGGGAGGATTGGAAGAATATAATTTACTTAAAAAGGTACAGTGTTCCCAAACGAATCCTGGGTATCTGCTGCTTTGGGCACGGGGAACGGAAAACTCCTTTTAGCTACACTTTTAACTTGATAACAAGAGAAAAGTTACTGACCCCTGCGTAAGGATTTAGATAAACATAAAACACCACCCCATTGCCAAGGCTCTAAAACTACTTAACGGACCTGGAAAAATAAACCCGGCTTTTATGGGTTTACGGGTGATTGTGGACGCATAAAAATTGGCCTAGAGACAGATCGCATTGGAACTGCGTCGCGTCGCTAAAAACGAAACTATACAAAAGCACTGAAAACATCGCGATTTCTGAGTCGCTTTGTTTTATGCTTTATCACACCGTTCTCTTGTCCTCCGAATCCTTTCCGATAAATTCTCTCTCGAGTTATTTCCTACGTTTTACAGGAACTGTAGTAGTGGCTTATATTGTATCTTTAACCCTGCTGCAGTATTTCGCTAGAAATTCTCCATACAGGCAAACCGAAAAAAGCCATGCTGGCAAGTTTAAATAAATAATAAATAAATAAATAAATAAAAACTTGATTCACCAGAGCCAGAGAGGGAGAAGAGAATCTCCCTCCTGGCATATTTGTTCATTAATTTTAAAAGCACCTGGGGACATATGGGCTCGCTGTTGTTATATGAAATGTTACCTCTCCACTTTATCTTAATTCAACCAGAAGAGTCCTCCAATCCCTCACGACTTTGATTTATTTTGCAATGCGCTTCCCAGAGGACATAAGGCAGGTACCAAACTGTACCAAAAAGCCCTGTAAACCCAGAGGCATAAACAAAGACGGATTGTGAGGATATTTACATTTCGAGTGCCGAAGTTGCCTGTAGAATGCATGTAAACTAAGCATCGTATCAGATCAAACTTCACAATGTCTGTGTGTTTTCAGCATGTGTGTGTAGTGTGGACAGGGTCACCAGTGGGTTAAGAGTAGACCAAAGGCCATTTCAGGACACCCATAACTCAGGCCTATGCACTGCAATTAAGGTTGTCCTAAGTGACACACAGTCTACCGAACTGGGCATGCCTGTGTGAGCTGAAGCACATTTTAGCCTATTTTTGAGTGGCGGTCGGTATTCCGGAGCATAAATGTGTACATTCAGAACCGAAACGCAGTTATTTCATTTTTTTCTGAAGAGGTTTTCAAACATTTGAAAGCTTGAGAATGCGTGTTACCTGTGTGGGTGTGCACATTTGTGCGTCTGTATGTGTGTGCGCACACATGTGTACGTCTGTCTGTGTGTTTAGGTACGTCTGTCTGTGTGTTTGTGTACGTGTGCGATTGTGGTCGTGTGTGTGCGTGTGTGTTTGTGTGTGTAGTTCTACAAGCCAAAGCTTTCCACTCCAAAACGGAGTGGGAGAAATGCAGTGCATTTCTGAAGTGCCTGGAATTGTTTTCACTCAGTTTGCTTGTTCTGCTTATTCTTCTGCCCTTATCAGTCACCAGTTAACACATAACATTCCCATAACATCGCCTCAAAACCCCACAGCAACGCTATGAGAGTGCTTTGAGAGTGCTGTTTGCTGGGTTCTGTTTATATTTCAACCAAATTCTAGGAGCCCTCCCTCCTCCACAAGGCACAAAGGTCTGAGGTGCCAAGACACTGTCTGTTGAGAAACGGCCGTGTGCAGACAGTCTATCAACAAAAGGCCGGCAGAGAGTGCAGCTTGATTGCTGGGCGTGCGGTAACAATAACATCTCAGCCAATCAAAGATCATTTAATGGTGCCTGTGTCCCACAGTACACACAGATGAAAAGAGAGTGGGGGGGGGGGGGATTTACAATGACCCAGGGGAAAGGTGAGCAGGGGGGGCGACCCGGGGGACCGAGCAGAACAGACACTAGAAAACTGAAGGGGTCCCGTGCTCTCGTGTGACACCTGGCCTCTACCAACAACGCGGCTACCCTAGTGCTGTCTCGGGGTCGTTAGCCACACATTTACCAATCAGGCCGTAAACAGGAAACAGGGCTACAGGGAATGATAGGAATGGTAAGTGAGTGCAGCCTGCCCTGCAGCCTCTACCTCCCCCCCCCCCCCCCACCATGATAAAGCCCAGGCTCTGTTACTTTTTTATGATCTTCACTTACGACCAGAAGGTTACAGGATCAAATTCAAAAAAGTGCAATGCCACTGTGCCCTGGTAGATATCCTGTGTGAATGAGCAGATTTGTGGAACTATTAAAGACGCCATGGTAAGAGCCTCATATTAAGATGGCTGAACATTGATGGAACAGTCGAAGCGCCTTGCTCAAGAACATTACAGCAGTTCTGTCCTGGTATTCAAACCAACAACTTTTTAACAGTAACTTCGTCAAATCGTGAAGAAAATAAATCATCAGCTTGTTGCTTTTGCCTTCTTTTAGTAGCAAAACACTGCGATACCCATCACCACTCCCTAGAACTTGCAAAGCCATGTTTTACTGACTGCAATAAAGGCCTTATTCTTCAGTAAATTAATCATTCTATATTTACCTCCTTTTGTAAATGTTCAACTATGACAGTGGGGCTAAATGTCTAAAGAATTTTAAAGCTTATTATACCATTAAGAGATTGTTTGTGCAGTTAGTGGACTGCTCAACTGCTAGACTGACATCTAGTGGTGTCATTCATAATGCATCATGAACAAAATACCACAGGGCTCTTTTCACTACTTAATACATCTCATTCATATATAAAACAACACATTGGAACAAAGACATTATTTTCTTCAGGAGAAATGGCAATATTTAAATAAATAAACAAGAAAATGTCCTGCTTAGGTAAATTAAACTATATTTAGTGAAACGCTAAATATTGGACACAGACACTACGACACAGAGTCGAGGAAGAGAAACGGTCACCCTGTGAGGTTTGGTGTTGAGGCTTAAGAACAACAGCTTCACAGACCAGCCACCAGAAGCGTTTCTCCAACACCAGCTTCACAGACCAGCCACCAGAAGCGTTTCTCCACCACCAGCTTCACAGACCAGCCACCAGAAGTGTTTCCCCACCACCAGCTTCACAGATCAGCCACCAGAAGTGTTTCCCCACCACCAGCTTCACAGACCAGCCACCAGAAGTGTTTCTCCACCACCAGCTTCACAGACCAGACACCAAGAGTGTTTCTCCCCCACCTCTAACCACCACTTCTGAGATTGGAGATTGCAGTTTGGGCCCTGCAGATAGCTGGCCCCCGGCCAAGTCATAGCAATTGTGCGCATGTACGCGTATGTGTGTTTGTATGAGTGTGTGTATGCGCACATGTTTGTGTATGTGTGTGTGTTCGCGCGCATCTGTATGCGTTGGTGTGTCTCCCAGGCCGTTTCAGCACCTCGGAGAGCTCCCAGAAGCAGGTGTGCGGTGGTCGTGCAGCCCAGCTGCGCAGAGCGTCCTCGAGCGCCACGTGAGCGAGCCAGCTTCAATTTCAGATGGGGGAAAGAGCCAGCGGCACTGAGTGCACAGGGGCGACGTCAATCCAAGGAGCGTTACCCAGGGACGGGGGGCTGAAACCCGAAGATTGGTGATTTAAGTCCTGGGCAGAGCCCCGCTATTGAATCCATGAGGATGGCATAGAGCAAATACACATCTTGCCTATAAATAGATGCACCGTACGTCACCTTGGCCAAATGAATAATGCAATGTAAAAATATCCGCTCTGTGAGAGTCACCTCAAGCCGGTCTGGTGTCAGTGTTTCTATGAATCATCTGACTGACATGGCATAGCCCACTACCTGTAGGCCCAGTATAAGAATTATATAGCTTTATAAACAAAGTAAAGCTAACAAAAGAACAATACCAATATCTTTTTTTTTTTTTGGAAACGCTGAGGCATTCACAAAACCAAATAAAACAGGATATTCACAGAGGACGTCCTTTTGTTGAATCCGTTTTCGGGTCTCTTCTCCGATCTCTCTTTTCACCAGATAGTATTACACCAACCTGCTCTGTACACTCTGAACAGGGGATAAATAACAAAATAAAAGGCACTTTAAAAACCCAGCGCTAACAAGTGACGTGGGAGCCGTGCGTTTCCGTGAACACAGTTTCTCCACCACCCGACCATTAGAGCTCTATGTGGATCGCAAATCCCGCAATCAGCACCCAGGAGGTAAACATTTATTTTATCCAAAGTGTGCGGTGGTAAGCCGCTTCTGATCCTCAGGAATATTGTGGTGAAATCGGCTTCAGCCCCCAACCTGTTCTCTCTCTCCACCGTCACTCTGATAAGCCAAAACCCACAAAGCTGCCGCAAATACACAGAACAAAAACGTCCCTATTAATAAAACTCAGTCAAGGACCTGAAACAGATCAAATATCCAAATTCACCGCAGGAGGGAAAGAAAATCGGTTTGTTGTTAGTATACACGCGCAAGCACACTCAGAGGAAACACCAAACACCCGGGTTCTCACAATATATTTGAGAAGATACAACTTAAGGACTTCCAAATGCCCAGATGCCGATAGTCATCTGTGACAGTCAGGAAAACAGAATATACCTAACTGTCAATGAAGTCACTTTCATCATTTGATAAGTCTTAACTCTCCACCCTACTGCCTAGATTCTCTGTAATAACCACGGAGGCAATTTGTCAGGCAACATACTGTAGACAGTCCAGACTTTATAGTCCTGTAAAAAAGTATTTTTTTTAATTATGTAAAGCGACGATGTTTTCAAAAATAATTAAAGGAAAAGTTTCTAAATATTAAAAAATACTATAAAGGGAAGTAAACCGTAAAAACATTAAATAAATAAAAAATCTAACAAATAACAAAAAATAAAATCAATACTTGGTGTTACCACCCTTCCCCTTTTAAACTGTGCCAATTCTCTTCAGTACACTTTCATGCAGTTTTATGTCTAACTCTATGAATTTATTTTCTACTGACACACTAATGCAGAAGACAAAAATTTAATATAATTTTATATATATAATTTAATATACTTTATTTTACCTTAAAGTACCTTGCAACCATTTAATTTATCATGACAAGGCCCATAAATCACTGTTGATAAGAATGTCTGCTAAAGGAATAAATGTGAATCGTACATTTTCAGCAAGATGCCCCGGGAAATAGGTTAGACTTTGAGTTTTATTGATTAATTGATTAATTGAACATTGATCTCACCACAGCATCTCCCTCCACAAACGTAAAACGAAGATATTCCGATAATCTCCTAACATGACGATCTCCTCCCATGTTGATTATTTATCTCTGAGGAAGTCAAAAGTGCTTTAAAAGCTGTCAGTGTTTGCTCTGCCATTCATTAACGGGGTCAAATCAGTCTGGCAGGAAAACTAATTAGGTGTCAGGTTTTCTTTCAACGTAAGATAACAGCTAATATCAAACAATTGCTTCATCACTGACATTCTGCCTTTGTAAGTACTTACCATGGCAGCGATAACAGATATAAAATAATGAAATATTTTTAAATATAAATTATGACTACTAAAAGGTCTCTGTCACAGAGCAGAAGTCATGTAAAGGGACATACAGAACTCCCCAACACAAGTAACTATACATACAGAACTCCCCAACACAAGTAACTATACATACAGAACTCCCCAACACAAGTAACTATACATACAGAACTCCCCAACACAAGTAACTATACATACAGAACTCC
>JAOYSI010023735.1:10218-33844 GCA_025775065.1 Hiodon alosoides | reverse complement strand
CTCTCTCTCTCTCTCTCTCTCTCTCTCTCTCGTTAATAAAGCGTAACAAAAGTTCAACAGACAGCTTGATGATTTTAAAGATGCGCTTTGATATCATTCGGGAAAATAACGTGCATGTCTCATTATAACCACGACATGTCCCCTTGAAATAGGACGACTGCAAGATGGTGACATTGCAAACTGGACCAAATAACAAACCGTGGAAGATCAGAGATTGCTCCTTTGGTGGCTATGACATTTAACATTTAATAAACGGAAGCTTTCAAAAATAATTTTGTTCTAATCCTTTCCACTGCCGCATCTCCGGTTTTGTGGGAGATTGAGGGGAGATTGACATGCTCTTGAAATCCCCTCCGAGCACCCCAGCGCACAGAAGCGCAGAATGACCCGTGCGTGTGTGCGTGTCTCGTGTAAGCGTTGCTGTGCACACTCACGGCGCATGGCAACACTGGCTAAATATAGAACGCTGGGATCAGGGCTTCTTCTCTCCGCTGCCTTTCACTCGCCTCTAAACCCCCCCGCTTTCATTCGCCAGCAGATTCTGTGCGCTTCCCCCAAGACGCCATGGAAATTGGGTTCGTCGCCCCTGGGCTAGAGACGGTCCTGTGAAGTTCAGCAGTAAAGAAGCCGATTTAGAGATAACGGACGCCGCTTGTTATTACTCATGGTCTTCTCGACCTCTGTGCCTCCAAAGCTTCCGTATTGGCGTGATGATGAAGGCCGGGGCGATCACGAACAACTTAATTCTGATGTAGAACAACCACAGAACGAGAGAAATAACCACCAAGGCAAACCGCCGTAGTCTAGCTTGAGCTGCTGGTTAAATCACAAACATCCTCCGTGTGGGTTTCTCAACGCCGTCAAAGCACTTCTTATTTGTGTATGCCGCATTGACTCCAGAGATCTAGGACATCTAGAAGATGCCGTGAGTCTCCATGAATAAATCGCCAGTGAAGTGTTTTGCCTTAAGCGTGACAGACGCGGAGTAAGAAATCAATTAAACTGCATAGCAATATATTTCACCGACCAAATCACTGCAGTCATTGTTTAAAAAAACGATCTCCTGCAGCTCTGGAAGAGAATGAGGCTTCCTTTACACTCCTCTATGACTAACGTACAGGAATATTGAGAAGGGTTAAGGAGATCATCTGTTCAGAAGTTTTCCTGCAGTGTGCGAAAATCCTCACTTTGCAAAACTTCTTGATGGACAGATACCCACTCTCCATTGGTGGTTTTATGGCAGTCGCATAATAGAGGGGGTAGGGGCACATCTGAGTGGCGACTCCCATTCCTCTGAGAGTCATGGTTTGTACGGACTCCAAGTCTGCACACACAGCATGGACGGGGGTTCAGTCACGACATGCAAAATAATCCCTGGCCTGGCAGGCAGCCCTGTGCGGTATTACGTGTCCTTGAACCACTACAACCCCCCCCCCACCACCTCCCTGCCCCGTAGTGTCCAGCACTTGGCTCTGAGAGAGGTCAGTGAGGCTGTCTGAAGGCGGGGCCTGTGGGGGTGGTGGTCTTTCCAGTGTTCGGCGGACGACCATCCCTCGACCATCCCATCAAGTCGCGCTGGATCTAGAACACAGATTTCTTCACTGACCGCAGAGAAACAGGGTAGTGTGAGTGGCTTTGATCACCTTGAAAAATCAGTTAGGGATTTCTCTGCCCCATTTCATGTCGTCTCGGGAAGTTTCACACAAAGTCTGCCTAGCACAGGTTTTGAAGGACCACTTTAATTGGATTAAAACCACTGTGAGTGATAGGCCATTTTAGTCAGGTCGATCATTAGATTCATTCGATCAAAACTAAGCTCCAACAATAGCCCATAAAAAACTATACAGAAGGACAAGTTGTGCTCTCGGAAATTCACGGTACATTTTTGGGATCAACAGATATATCCAGTGGTATTCCTCAACAGTGTCCTAAGCATTCTAACTCCCTAAAAACGCTCACGTCTGATTAGCCAATCCTGATCTCCCCGTGCTGTCAGCGAGAAATGGCTAAGCAGGATCCAGTAGCAGCTGCAGAGGAGGAGTATGTGAGACGAACGTTTCCGGTACATTCCGTGTCAATCGCTTGGTCATTTCCCATCGCGAAAGTGTCAGTCACAGATCTGACGCTCAGTCAGAGAGCTGCCATCCATCCGGCCCGTTTAACGGTCAGAGCACAAAAGAGAAAAACCGGAGTTGATAGTAAATTGCATCTCATTATTAAGAGGTTCTTGACTTAATACAAACATACATAGCAACTTCTAAGTATAGACTTGCATATACTCATTAAAAAAAATTTTTATAAATTCGAAATCTGGCTAGCAACAGCGGCGGCGCCGGCCGCAGTTCCTTGGCCCTGAACGCTCGTAGAGTCCGGCCTGGTGTGGCGCTGGTCAGTGCCCTCAAGTGGGCTGTGCGGACTGAACCGGGAATGGCTGTGCGGGTGGGGGGGGGGGGGTATTCATATTGCCATGCTGCATTTAAAATGTCGCGTTAAAACCCCAGTACCCCAGATCATGCCAGCACATACAACATACATACAACATACATACAACATACATACAACATACATACAACATTTCTGCCTTTGCTGGACAGCAGGCTATTGACGTGATTTCACTTTTACCTGAACTTCAACAATGCTCAATGTGCCGTACTAACCACACAACGGTACGTGTGTTTTCATGGACTTCACAACCACACCCAATTTTTGGCACAGACGGAGACAGACATTTTGCAGCACCTCGTCGTTCCTTTGTGAATATGGCTGCTCGTCCAGAAAATGGGAACGCCCTTTTGGTATGAACGGGACCACCTCACAGAAACCACAACCACCCAGCTGTCACTTTGAGGGTATCAGATAGCTTTGCGGCTACATGTCGACGGCTGCGAGCATTCTTACTGGTGGAGAAACCCGACTGGCCTAACAGCTGCCCTGGCTGCTGCCACCTATCCGTGATGACAGCCGCGCGACTGTGTCCAGCTGTCCACATGCCATTCACACGCCCGCGCACATGAACACGCAAACGAGCAAGCACGCGCACGTGCACACGAACGAGCAAGCACGCGCACACGCACACGAACAAGCACACGCACACGCACATGAACACGCAAACGAGCAAGCACGCGCACACGCACACGAACACACAAACGAGCAAGCACGCACGCACACGAACAAGCACGCGCACACGCACACACAAACGAGCAAGCACGCGCACACGCACACACAAACGAGCAAGCACGCGCACACGCGCACGAACACACAAACAAGCAAGCACGCACGCACGAACACACAAACGAGCAAGCACGCACGCACGCACGCACACACAATGAGCAAGCACGCACGCACGCACGCACACACAAACGAGCAAGCACGCGCACACGCACACGCAGACATTCCAACCTGCACATGTGCTCCTGCGCATGCACTGGGGGTCCGGTCTGAAGATCACACTCATCTCAGTAGTGCCGTTATGCTTGGTCACGGGTGCCTCTTTTCCTGCACAGCCACAGATCCACAGACTATGGACCCCCTGGACGCCATTTTAAATTACACACTGAGTGAGCAAAGTCACATTGCCGGTCCAACCCCTCCCTGTTACTGAGCAGGAAGGCATCAGCCTCTCCCATCACAGGACAGGTGAAACACAGAGCGGGGATCGAGTGGCCCTTTCCGTCCTTCCGTCCTTATCAACAGTGCCTCCCTTCTCCAAATGAAGGCTTTTGCAAAACTGGCAGCAGCTTAGGGAGGGGGTAAAGGAGACTTCCGGAAACAGCTGCTTTCCCTGCGTCACGCTTTCAGGAGCTTTTCGGCAATGAGCCCGACTTCTACTTCATTCTATTAATCTTGGTAAGCGTGTCACCTGAACGCCAGACCTGGTTCTCCAGCTTTCTAAACGGTTGACAGTTATCCTCACTGAGAATCTAGATGTCAAACAATGATGAGTTACGCCATTATGAAAAAGCCCCCAGGACAACTGAAAGAGTTCACAGCCTAAGACTAGAAAAGATGTCACGGTGGCAAGGACGCTAGGCTTTTATCTATCCCTGACAGCTACAAAACAGCCATCAGACACCGCCCTCACGTCCGTATCGTGAAGAATGTTCGACCAGAAAAGCTGGAAAAATCTGTAATTGTTTTTAAGCTACTGCAGCGTTTTGAGAAGCGGCCAGGCTACCTGAATCACAGCCGAACTATAAGTTTATGAACGCCAAGTGTGTGCGTGGCATTCCACCACTCAATCACGCCTGGGGTATGTGGTAGTGTGTCCATTTCCTACCACCAATCACGTCTGAGGTATGTGGTAGTGTGTGTCTATTTTCTACAACCAAGCAAGCCCTGGCGTCCCACAACACACAGGAGTGACCCGCACAGCTGAATTCTCGATCACCAGACAACAGGAGGAAGGACAGCTTTAAAATTCTGCCCCAAAGTCCAGCTGGCACCCGTGTCTTGGCGACCATGTTTGTAGTTTTACTAAAACGGCCCTGTAAGATGCTGCACAATTGCTTGGACTGTGGCAAGGAAAACGTCATGGCTGGTTGTATCTAATGCAACTCCTTTGTTTCAAGAGCAGCCACCTGGCACCCTCCAATCAGCACTGAAACTTTTGTGTAGTCTGTGCAGCCATGATACGATCGCTTGAAGGCGATTGGAACAGACCAGACCAATCATACTTCCTCCCCCTCCCTTCACGTTTCAGGATTTATACCGAAGAGCCGAGATGAATTAGCATCAACACATCAATACTGGGATAAAAATATATATCCCATATATATTAAAAGAAAACAAAAACATGTCTATAGCTTAACTAGTACCAAACGCTGCTAAATCAGACTACACTACCCAGGGCTGTTTCCCACTGGAGCAAGCGTGCGCAATGTCGAACACCGAAAAGGACCCCCTGGGTAAATAAATTGGAGCCCTCTGGTTTATTCTTTAATCTTGCCAGTGTAATGCAAAGAGTGAACTTTGACAGAACCCCAGCAGTTACGACGGCCAAGCGGCCTAGACTGAAACAAAGAGGAGAAAATTACATCAAGAGCAGAAAACAGTCACGGTAGTTTGTGTTTATTTTCTCTTTAATTATAGAGGTGCTATACTCTTCCATTCTTTCTTGGACAAAAAAAAAAAAAGAGGAAAACCTTAAAAGAAAAGAAAATATATATATATATATATAAAAAAACCCACCTGGACAAACTTTCTGCATCCAAGCTTAGTTTATGAAATAAGCCTGTAATGCATTCATAATTCCGCAATTCATATATTTTTTCCTTTAGGTATTTAAAAATATTTTATGCTGGTTTGTTCAGTTTAAGTATAATTTTTCAATATAGTTTTTTTTATTTAAAAAAAAAAAAAAAAAAAAAAAAAAACATTGATCCAACAGCAGGTAAGTGTGATCAAGTGTCAGATTTGCCATCGACTTAACTGATCAGTATTTGAACATCTCGTAGACAAAGAATGAGCGATGTTACCTTGTGATTTAAGGTCCAAACTAGCTGCTGATTTCAACTGCTTGTATTGCTTGTGGTTCCCTTTAAAAAAATTCCAAAATTTAAGTCAATTAGTAAGTTCTTAGAGACTCCAAATACAAGCAGGAGTAAAAATCCAGACCATTGAGGGGGCGTTTCTTCCGCTGGACCTGGTTGGTTTCCTCTCCTTCCCCATTCAGTGATTCTTACATTTCGCGAACACACTTCCATGTGCACCCGAGGGTTCTACAGACACATTTTGGCAGTTGGTTATTTGTGGTTTTTCCAATTAAAATATGATTATACACGATGGTCAGAGCATTAGGTCCCGGTTGTAAATAAATCCTGGACTGACATACAAAATATATTGACTTGTATATGTATAAATGCATACATATACCCATGAAACCAAAAAATAAATTCACCCATCACATAATTAATTTTCAGAACTTTTTTGGGTGCCTGTGTTCAGTTGTTAAAGAGGTCACAGCAAACCAAATATTTCACAGAACTATTTATAGGCTCAAAAGGTGATCCGGCCCAACGAACTTCAATGTGTTCCACAACGTAATTCCGACTGTTAGCAAGAGCCAATAGTAATGTTCTTTTAAAATAGGTTTAGTCCTTCCTTGCTCTATACCGGCTCAGCGTGCTGGAGCAAGCACTTTAGACTAAAGACCCTGAAAAGTTCTGAAAATTCCTTACGAACTGCTGTTAAAAATTAGTTAAGATCCTAGACCGCCTGCACAAGCACGATCTCGTTAACAGGAATACAATGGTTGCTGGTTTTGATATTTTTCTGTCTGTTCCCCAAACACTGAGCTTTACATTTCCACTTTTACGTCATTGCGTTGAGAATTCATGTTTAGGTAAATCTTTCTTTATATAGGTATATATAATATATTTCTCAAAACAGAAAGACACACTAATTAAGCCGACTTATAAGATTATGAAAACCGATCTTAGAAGCCGGTTTACAAGAGGAAGGGCAGCTATTTGGTTGTCAAAACATCAGTTTTTAGCCTTGAAATGCCGGTCTGAATGCAAACATACTACCACTAGCGACATCCAGAGCAGTTTCTCAGCGATGTATACACCCGAACAATTTAAATCAAGATTCTGGTTTTAATATAATATTTCCCTGTCAAATGCAGTTTACGCCACGATATTTTAATGTTAAGGTTTAATTCGTCATGCACTTAGTATCTGTCATTTCTGCGTTTTGCAACGTATTCTAATGTGGTCGATCTCACGGCTTGTAAAACTAATCAACTGTATAACTAAACTAATCAGTCATCGTCCACGTCTTCGCCTTCAGATTCCTCTCTCCTCTCGTACATTTTATCCCTCTGTCTTTCCTGGATCTCTTTCATTTCCTCGGCGTAACGGCAGAACGCCCCTCCGAACTTTCCCCACGCTTTGAAAGGGATAGTGATTGAGTTCCTGTAGCTAGGCTTCACCTCGCTGACTCTCAGGAACACTCCGTATTTGTTGGACCCGACGTCAAAAAAGAACCGCTTAGAGTCCACCATGATGGATGTGCCCTCGGGAAGCTCGCCATAGCCACTGGCAGCCGCGCCGCCGGTCAGTTCCTCGTCATCTCCGCCGTAATCATCGATCAGCTTGGCCAGGGCATCTCGGAACTCAATTAAGCCCTGGGCCGGGAGGGCAATCGTTTGGCCGGCCTGCATCCCACCTCCAGGCCCTCCCACTCCGAACCCGGGCCCACGGTTGACGGTCTGTCGGATCCGTAGGAACCTCCCCCGCTGGTTCTCCTTCAAATCGAGGTAGTATTTTCGGTTTTCTCTGACTAAGAACTCGCTCTTCAGGGCCCGCCTGGGCCCGCCGTCCTCACCCCCTGAGGATTGAGCGATCTGCTCGGGACTGCTCGGTCCGAGTTGGGCGTAGTGCTCGATGAAATCCCCGAGGTAGTCACGAAACTCCGCGGCTACAGACATGGAAAGGGTCAGTCGGCTTTTGGATCCCCCGGCTCCGACCTCGGCTATCTTGATAAACCTGCCCTTGGAGTTTTGCTTTACATCCAAGTAGAATCGCTTGTTCTGTATGTCGAGGCGCTTCGACGCCAACTCCTGGGTTTCCTGATCTCTCTGGAAGTGCTGGAACCCACTCCCCCCTCCACCTCCACTACTTCCACCGCGTTCACTCCCGCTGTCTCCATCCGCCATCTTCACCACCAGCACCCTGCTTCTCCCTCCTGCGTATCTTTCTTCGGTGCACACCCCTTTCGTGGACACATCACAATCCCGCCTAGTACCCACACATTGGCTTAATTTCTACCAATCACAGCAGTACTTCGAGAATGTGTTCGCTCGTAAGTCAAGGGACTTTGCCAATCACACCTATGTTGTCCTTTTACATCGACATCATTGGCTGAAATTATTTAATCCGCCACAACTATTTCCCCAAGTCTCCTTTGCAATTGGCTTACTGTTTTGCCTTGACGTAAAACTATTGCGTCATGTTATATTTTTTTATTTGTCACTACTTTTTTTCCTATCAAAATTCTCACCAATGACCGTTTACATCCTGAACCGATCAATTGCCAATCTAGTGTAGTTGACTGTCAAATTCAAAAACTTTAGTGTCGAATATATTCCGTTCGTGTAAATTTAAATTTATAAACATGGTTTATAAAGTCCGGCAGGAGTGCGGCAGACAACCCACGTTTTGGTCAGTGCCGCTCCAATTTCTTAAATCCGGTTAATTATTTTGTTTTACTGTAGTCCATCCGAACATTTAAAGAATACATTTTATTAATCTGCTCACATATGTAATTTCCAGTGATGTTACTTTTTTTTTTTTTTTTTTTGTATCTCCAGAAGAACTTTAAGTCTGCCATACTAAAGCACACTTGGAAAAAATCAATGCTAGTCCAGGACCAAGTAATTTAGTTGCACCTGCCAGTATTTCAGCTTCTTCACAGACTTGGTGGGCTTTCCCCCTTTCTCGCCTCCCCGAGAAAGGCATAAATCAACCGCAAGTTCTCCAGCCAGGCTGTTCCTTTCCTACCTATTCCTTGTATTCCTTATCTCAGTTCGCCACGCTATATGTTCATATATGCATTTAATTAAACACAATTGGCGTGAAAAATGTTTTAATCCAAGAAGATAAATTCTGATGACATTCAAATAATATTTA
Organism: Hiodon alosoides; assembly: GCA_025775065.1. NCBI lineage: Eukaryota > Metazoa > Chordata > Actinopteri > Hiodontiformes > Hiodontidae > Hiodon > Hiodon alosoides. The sequence continues at coordinate 25,214 of JAOYSI010023735.1, read as the reverse complement.
TTATGTTCAATTTAACCACAAGTTACCATATACGTGTTATATATTTTTTATTTTAGGAAAAATTCAATAGCGCTCATCTGGTATAATTATGTAAAATACATAGAAAAATTCCAGAGCCCCGAGTGAAGTGGAACTGAAAACATACAAAAATATTGACTTAACCAGTGTGGGATAGTTGCAGGCTAACGCATCTTTCGCTGTAAATGTGTTGGGCTTTGAAAGGAGGGCCTCTGTAACTCAGTAGTAATGTACCTAGTGCAGCTGGAGGAAACAACACAAAATAATCTTTGCTGTTTTCAGAAGGGATATTAATACAAAAAGATTCAGATACACAGTATGTACACGCAGTGGCCAGTTTATTAGGTACCCCGCCCCTTTCGTAAAACTGGACAGGCGGACAGGCACTGAGGCATTCAGTTACTGTTCGACTGGATGTTAGAATGGTCAAAACGTGTTCCCTAACCTTTTAGATCGTGTGAGTATCGTGTCATTGTCATGGTTGGACTATTGCTTTTCTGAACATTGTTGCTGACCAGATGCATCTCTTATATGGCTTCAGATTACCTCTGGTCATATGGACACTTCCAGGAGGATATTGTCACAAAGTAATGAAAGCATGTATTGTCTCAAAATGGTTTGAGGTTCATGACAGCGAGTTCAGTTTACTTGAGTGGCCTGCACCGTCTGCAGACCTCAGCCCAGCAGAGCATCTTTGGGATGAGATGAAACGTCCAATCTGCAGAAATTGTATTGATCCCATAACGACCAACATCCCTGTGGAATGTTGTCGAGCCCTTGTAAAATCCATTCCCCCAAAAATCCAGGTTGGTCCGACCCGCTACGAACTGAGTGCACCTAATAAAGTCGCAATTGAGTGCATTTAGGGCTTGAAATTAAATGACAAAGACTATTTTTACAAATAAACAATAAACATTGTACAGCCCTTATATAAAGTTACTTATTTAATTGAATGTAAATAAGATTTTACAGCAATTTAAAAATTTAAAGCCACTTTTTCGTATTTAATATAAAACATAACGTATTTCGATTAAAATATATAAATAGATTTATATAAATATTTTTCTCCCCCAGTACGTATTCAAAACGTTTGATATGATTTCCGCGGACACGTATTAAAACGCCGAGCCAAATATCAATTCGTAGTATGATAGTTGAATATAAAAAAAAACCCTCCGATTTAGTGTTGTTCACTATTCTCTCAGCCTCTGTAGGTCCGTGCGCAAAAAAAAACAGTTGACGATGGGGGATGGGGAAATTTTATATAAACAATAAAACGATTGGCTTACTGGATCATTCAAACCAACATCGAAAGCAGCCATTGGACGTATGATTTACTCGCAAGGGTCCTCGCGCATAGGCTCACGAAGAGGTTTATTGTTTCTCTCCTTGCCTAGCAGAAAATTGTCCGTGAGCTTGCAATTCCAAGAAATCACTGAAATCTACTGGACGGTGAAAATGGTATTTTGAAAAATATATTTATTTTATGCCCTTTGCTTTATGCAATACATAAAGGAATGAGACAGTACACAAAACTGCATGGAATGAAACTAACGAAAGGCTTGCCAACTTGCGTTGGCTTTTTAAACTGGTAACTTTACTTAATCTCACTAAATATTCCTCGGATACCAGGCACTACCGGTTAGATAATTATCCACTGATAAACCCGTTGTAAATGGCGAGTGAGCATCTTGTAATATGTGCTTAATTACCAGTTTAGGAAATTATCCGGGCTGTTGGCTAGCTGGCTAAAGTGCTAAAAAGAGGTTGTGTGTTCTGCTTGGTTTTTGTTTGTAATTTTATAGGATACCAGGTTCTTATTAAATTTGGTGATAATAAAAAATATAGTGTTCTGTATTAATTTACAAGACAAGTCTCTTGTTGTTCTGGTCAGTTAAAATATTTTTATCCATTGCTTTGGAGCGACCAAATGTTGGCGGGAAAATTATGATGCTAGTAAACTGTCGTGTCAATTTGAATTGCTACTCCTTTATTACCGCTTCACAATTAAAGTTTCATTTTTATCAATTGTACTGATATTTGCAGATTGTTTACCTTCTTTCTTTAAAGCGACACGGGTGTTGTGTACAAGTTACATGGACTAGAATGTCCTTTTCTCTCGTAACTGGTGACGGTTTATGTTTTCCAGACAAGACTGACAGTTAATGACAGGACCGTTGTATCCTGACGTCGATCGTGGCTTTTATACTTTTTTTGGTTCTATGTGATTGAGATGCGACGACTCTATGCCTTATACGCTAAGTCCGGTTATTTGACGTTTTTAATTTATATATTTTTCTCAACAAGTACCGCTTCTATTGCAATAATAACTTTACCATGAACCGATACCATTTATATGTTGAATGAAGTCATGCTCGTGTCTTAAAATTTGGGTGACTTGCTTTTATTTGTTGAATTAATTTCTATGTTGAAATTTGGTCTGCAAAAAAGTGGTGAATTTAAATATTTGGAACATGTAGTGGGTGATGTGTCCGAAACCAACGTTGTTCCTCTTGAATTGAATTAATTAGAACTTATTTAAGGAACTATTGAAAGAAAATAAGTTGTCTATAACATTAGTACCAATAACTATACTTAAGCGCAGCAACGAGTGTATATTGATGTGTGTTTCTGGGGTAAACCGGTAAACTCTTCATCGTAATCAAAGGGGTTCCTGTAGTGTCAGTGTTGGGATCACAAACCGATGTTGTGGATTCTATGAAAAAGGGTTTCTTTTGCCCTTATGCGATATAACTTCTGTCGTCTTGGCAACGTTATTGTAAGGCTTCACTTCTTTGCTCTTGCCTCAATGGGAATTTAACTTTTTAACTAAATGAAGTTCTAGAACTGTGGATAATGGTCAGATTTGTTCCATAAACAGATTGCACAATTCTGAATCAAGCCTGTGATGCATGGTCTACTGGAAATGATCTGTTTTTAATAAATAGTCATCATCTGCCTCTTGTACTGCGATTTGTGGGATGCCTTTCGGCTCGGCTGATATGGAGTCAGTTGGTTTAGCATTTTTAAGTTTTCAGAGCATTATAGGCTTGGTAGATACATGGATTGACCCCTGTTATCGGAGCTTTTAATGTGCAGAAAACTGTCTGGATTCTAACTGGGTTTTCGGTCATTTTATTAGCAAATTTTGTAGTGTTTCATTTTTATTGTTTCATTTCATGCAGGCTTTGTTCCTCATCGAATAGGGGTTGCATTTTATTGGAATTGGCTGTCGAGTGTTCACGAGCGTGTGTTCCTCCTCTCCCCCCACCCGTCCCCTCAAGGCAGGTGGAAAAGCTGGAAAAGACAGCGGAAAGGCCAAGGCAAAAGCGGTGTCTCGCTCACAGAGGGCGGGGTTACAGGTGAGTGGCGGTTGTCTAAATGTGCACGACCGCTTGCGTAAGGAACGGAGTCCTTCCATGTCTCCCCTTTGTTTCTCTGTGTCCTGACAGTTCCCAGTGGGTCGCATCCACAGGCACTTAAAGACTCGCACCACGAGCCATGGGCGTGTGGGGGCCACAGCAGCCGTCTACAGTGCTGCGATCCTGGAGTACCTCACTGCTGAGGTCAGTCCAGGCTTTATCTCGCTTCGTTCCGGAAGTAAAATCAACTTCACTGTTTGCCATCGACAAAAGTACTGACTGGGCGACGCGGAAGGAACAAGTTTTGGTTTGAATGATGTGAAAGGGGTTAGATAACCGGTGTGCTGCTTAGCAGTTGAAGTTGGCCGACGTGCTTGTTCCAAGTGGCAAGCATACTCAAGAACTACCCGTGTGTGTTGGGCCACTATATGAAGTAGTTTAAATTCGTTAAACAGTTCTTTTGTGAGAGGGAGAATTAAAAACAATAGGTTTCAATTTAACTGCTTCATTGTGCCAGGCATAGAAGGCGCTTTGTTCTAACAGAAAGGACTGTAATTGCTTTCTTCTGCTTTTTAGTAGGAGACCGAAATTTGCCTGTCCAGCTCTACTTAAGTGATGCAGTGCTTTTTCTCTGAACTACTGATGAACTAGTCTTGTTTTACTGTCATCAGTGCTCATGCGTATTGCTTTGGATCCCTTTGTTGTAAAGTTCTGTGGCATTTCCTTATAGAAATGTAAAAATTAAAATTTGGCATTGGTGCAAAAAGAAATCGCATTTTTTTTATTCTTTATAGTTTGAGGTGCACATATGCTGTGTGCAGCTGAACGATCTACTCTAATGAATAGTAGTTTGTTTGGGTTTTTTTCCCCTATGTTAACATTTCCTGCTTGTATATGTGGACTGCACTGTTGTTTTGACTAGAACAACTGTTGTGACATAATTGTTTCACAAGAAGTTCCTTCCAGAAATGTTTTAACAGTGGGACTGTTAATTTAGCAGTGCATTAACAATTCTCTTATAAAAATAAATACAGAAAATGATCTCTTAAAATAAGATCTTTTGACAATTGTATTTAATAGTCATTGGCAATGACCTTTTGATTTGAGTTTTCTGTATTTCTCGTATAGAAAGGACTTGTTTCAATAGAAAATAAAATTAAACTGCAAGCGTTCCACCATTGCTGTGGGATTGTGGGGTACCTAAAATTGAAAGAATTATGGTCTAACGCGAGGTATGATAAAGAGGCAGAACACCTATGGTTTGCTGGTTACAGTTTAGCAAAACAATGATCATTGTATGGTTTCTCAATGCCAGCACTCTGACTCCATCTATTTGAGTGTTTTTATTATAGAACATTGTGTGCCTCTGTAGGTATTGGAGTTGGCAGGCAACGCCTCCAAAGACCTTAAGGTGAAGCGCATCACTCCTCGTCACTTGCAGCTGGCCATCCGTGGAGATGAGGAACTGGACTCTCTCATCAAGGCCACCATTGCCGGGGGAGGTGAGTTGGCAGTGTTGGCCACGCGTGCTGCTGTGCTAAGCCGGGTTTCCTTCTGCACAATCCTGGGTTAACGCTGCGTTTTGTCGGCCTTGACCGCTTTGCTGTTGTTTCCTGCAGGTGTCATCCCTCACATTCACAAGTCGCTGATTGGAAAGAAAGGTCAGCAGAAGACGGCGTAGAGCTGCAGTGTCCATGGGTCTCTTTGGCCTGGGGAGGACGGACCAGACCAGGAGTTTTTTATTTTAATTTTTTTAATTGTTTAATTTTTGTTGTAGTAAAGTTGAAAGAGATTGTTCGATTTTAATCTGTAATATTTCAAGAAAACAGGAAAAAAAAATGCCAAAAAAAATCCATTTGTATGTTATTTTGGATTGATTGACCGAAGGGAAATGCATCTTGTCATGTTTTGAAAGATGTTGTGATTGGCTAGAGCTTCTAAAGTGTTTTATACTGAAATTAAATTCTTAAACCATGTTTTACAAAATGGTGGGTTTTTAAAAAAAACGTTATAATAATGTTGGTATCGTCCATAATTGTTTTATTCATGATTTTAAAATGGGGGCACTAGACGTGTACTGGCAGTAACTGAATTTCAAAGATTTATTTACGATTGTCTATGTACAACTATTAATGCAATTTTCTGGACTGTTTTTGGTGTTCATACTTGTACTGGAAACCTGAGTCCCAACACACACAACAGCCTACCTAAGATATCAGTCGATTACTTGCTGAGAGGGGTCATAGACGGTATGGCGAAAATGTTAGGTGACCTATTGTCCCGTGGTGGGTCATTACAAAATCTGCAAGCTTAATGAACTTGCAGGTTGTTGGGGACCTGGAGCCGATGCTTTTTAAAGACTTTAGAGAAGGTTGAATACACACACTAAATCAGTCCAGCAATTTGGCTGCTGTTGAGGAACATGTGCATCAGGACAGACGGACACGCTGGTGCATGATGGCGCTGCGCTGACAGCATTCCAGGCCATAAATCCAAGCCCATTGGATGGCTTCAGGTGCATGTAAAGTAAAACTGGAGAGGGTTGATAAGCATTTTCATCGTTCCACATCCAGGCAAGTGCTCCGTCAGCTGAGGAACGTAATGGGTTTTTGATGAATAGAAGATTCCCACGGCGATTGTTCCTGTGAGAGAGGGGCGGCTTGCCTCATTAGGTTAGTGCTTACACTCTGCATTGCTGGGTCTCGTGTGTTTCCTAAATTAATCTCCCGCAGTGCTGTCTGTCAGTGTTAAGCTGATGAACACAGACCCTTCTCTATCAGAAATGTTTTTCAGAAAGGCATGAGAAAATCTATGCACCTCAAAGGTAATGCACAGAAAAGCTCTTTGGTTTGCTCCATCTGATGGTGCTGTTTTTCCCTTAGTGTAAAGCCTACTGCATGCCAGATGGCCCTACGGAAAACGTGCCAAATTGAGAATGGCCAGGTTTACCACTGCGTTTTTGTTTGTCTTTCTGGGAAGTCAGGAAGTGTTCATTTATTAATTATTTATTCTTAGTTTGTAACCAATTTTTTTTAACACGCACACAAAACTGCTGATAAATATCGGCTCTTCGCAACCAAGAAAGTACGGCTAGGCTCCCAGGTCTTGCTCCAGACCCCCTGGAAGAGGTTGGAAGCAGAAGCTAAATGCACAGCCCGGTGCTTGCCAGTTAAATTACTGCCCTGGAGCATCGCTTTTAGAACAACGCATGCACATTCTCTTTCAAAAGTATTCTACCCCCTTCCAAGCAATGTCCCATTTACTTTTGAATTACAAATGGGTTAATTAGTATTTTTATTTTAAAATTTTCAAAATAAACCCTCATGGGTGAAAAAAGCAAAGACCGAAAAGAAAAACAAATGTTTGTTGATGTGTATCTTTGGATCAGTTCCGACCAACCCAATGGGATTCATGTAAAGACTTAGACTGGGCCATTCACATATTCCCTTGAGGTTTTTAGGAGACTGAATCCAGTTTTTCCTCTAAAATTGTACCATCCGTTTTGGGTACTTCACTGGAGATGAAAGTGTTATTGGCTTGGCCACCTCTTATCCTTACGGTGCCAGGGGACAAGAGGAAGGGCATGATGTGGTTTTGTGTGACTTCATCTAGCCTCTGCAAGAATACATTTTCAGTAAAGACACTTGGTCAAGATGACCAGGGACTTTCTCATGCAAAGTAAAGCCCTTAGTACCTGAAAGATTATGTGGCCACATGCCACCCTCAGTCTCAGCACAGAAAAATATAATAGAGGTTTTTTTTTTATCTGGATTTAAGTACTGAAATTTGGCCTGATTCCCCAGTCCATAACATTAGAGACGGACTGTTTGAGAAGACGCGCACGTGTCACGTGAGACAGCCGAATAGTCCGCTTCTTCTGAGTGAATTAATCAATTAATTTACACGACGGCATTCTGACCCCACAATTTTATAATTCAGCCGTCTGTTTATAAAAAATCTACATAATTTTTTATGGCATACACCCAATATTTAGAGTTTTTTAAATGATAATATAAATTAAACTCGAATTCTAAAATATCGCGATTTCGGAAATCGACCATAATCGTATTAAATAACTCGTTTGAAGTCTCCTATAGTGGAACAAAGTGTGCAGTGCGTATGTTTTGTTTGTGTACATGTCTCTTGATGGAGAAAATAAACAACATACTTTTGACATCGACAGCTGTTGAACAAATGGTGTGCATTTGGGCCCTTCAAGATTCATTTCATTTGTTATCGCTCTTGGAAAATTATTTCTCAAATTTGGTCCCTTGTTTTTTGTATTATAATTTGAATCACAAATACATTGTAAACCAAAGAAAAACTAAACAAATCCGCTGAGTTGGTGACCAATAATAATTAAGTCTCGGCTTTATACTAAGAACAAAATTACATACATTTTTGTGACATTATAATTATAATTTGTTAATATAACACGGTGGCCACAGTCGGGAATGATCAGGGATATCCATACAGCTACCATGAAAATTGGGACAGGGGGAAGCTTAAGTCATGAACACTAGGAGGCGACTCTACTTGACTCAATAACGGGAGAAAAACTTTTCGAGTTGAATGTAGAATGGGAGTGTTAGCTAATCCTGAATCCGAACACCTGGCTTTGTAATAGTCTGTTTTCGGTCTGGAAAACTATTTCCGGGCTTAATATAAGCAGTGATTAGTCCTATACAAAATCAGTATTCCGTAATTAAAAAAACAACTGACTCTATAGTAGCTATTGGGGTTCAGTGCGTTGAACATAGGGGTTTTATACAGTATTGTTAAAGTAAATTAGCCAAATTAGCTTTGTACATTTGCCACGTGCATCTACCTCGCTGTTTCGTGAAAACGCCGCTTAATTAATGGGTTACTCGTTATCGTTCGTTTTGTGGAGAAAACGGCGGAACCCAAGAAACGCCATACTTACATAGAAAATAGCCTTACCACTTATGGGTAGACCAAATAGAGACATAGCGGACCACCGTTTGGGGGGGGGTCTATTCGCAGTTCTAGAAATAGAATATAGTTTATATTCCCAACCGCAACACCACGAACGCGGGGCAATGGAACCCATAGCATCTATGAGTCTGATCCATTCTTGGGTCAAGCGTATTTGATCGAGCCGCTCGGGAGGCCTCCTGGATTATTTTTTATTAACTATGTCCGTAGCCTAATTTGTGGTTGTACAATCTTTATTTGTATTATCACAAGTGTAAATGCCTGGTGGTTAGCGAATCGGCTAATCTGTTGCCCAAGAAAAAACCCCATATTTTGCTTGTCATTTTGTATCAAATACAACCATTAAGTAAAGTACAGTGACGTTTTTTGTGTTTATAGGGTCTAGCGAGGGTGCCGGATCATAAAACGGTAAGTAAGCTTGGTGTTTAGCCCGATAACTGAGCAAATTGCACGCATGTCGCAATTTCACACGGAAATCAAATAACTCAAATTCCACTGGCAATGTTTGTTTTATTTCCCCCCTATTTATTTATTTATTTATTTATTTATTTATTCATTCATGGAACCAGTCGCGTGGTTGTACAGTGTGCCTGGACCAAAATTCTGAATAGATATTTATAATTGGGTTTTTATATATAATTGTTATATATACTTGGTGCTATGTTGATTTGAATACCACTACAGCCAACTAACTTTGTATAAAATCAAGTAATTTGCACTTTTCCAGTAGTTTGTCAAATTTACACCCACACTCGCATTGTATAAGAGGAAACATCTTTATTTCACCACCAACAATTTTCATCACGTTTGTATAGAACAGATGTGAGACCCTGCTGATGTACAGTGTATTAAAGAATACCACGTGGTGTGTGGTCAGCCAATCACTCTCAGAGGAAAACAACCGGTGTGACTTCCCATTTATACATTGTGTAAAAAGCCAGTTCTGCCATAATGTTGAATATTAACATTTTTTTTTAAGTATAGCTCTCCAATTACTCCACACAGGAACCAAAATAACTATGTACAATTTAATTCATTTATTTATTTAAATATCATGTGACGACATAACAGAAACAGCAATATAAAAATATACACATTTATTATTGCACTTGACCCTGTTTAGTTAATAGTCAGATTTCTTATTAATGACAGCGATGCAGGGCTGTTGGCGAGATTTGCTGAAATCCCTACTTAAACAATGGAACTAGACCTGCTAAATCAGTGGTGTGTAACAGGATTAGCTGGATTCTGTAAATGTAAACAATCAATAACTTACTTTCAGGCAAACAAAGTTAATAGCGGTTCAGTGGTTCATAGAGAGTTTTCAAACTAAATTGTAATTTTGTATTGATTTAACAGACATTGTGTAGGGAACAGGCAGCTGCCCCGATCTCACCTACCCCCCTGTGTGTTTTAGTAGCGATGAGGGTACAGGTGGTAGGAGGGCATGAGCGGGGCACTTCCAGGGGGTGCCACCAGGGCAGGCAAGCTACCACACTGGTAGAGGGAGTCCAAGGGCAGGGCGGGGATGGCGCCCACTGCTGGTGAAGGAGTGTAGTGTAGGCCAGACGACCCCAAGTGAGGGGCTAGGTTCTCCTGGGTTGGATAGTAGCTGGGATATGGAGAAGGCCTGAAAGCCTGGAGCTCTGGGTAGTGCATTAGCTGTGAGGCGACTTTGGCCTGGCAGGCCTGGGCTAAGGCGTCCTGCAGGGTGCGTTTGAGCTTCATGCGTCGGTTCTGAAACCAGTTCCTTATCTGGTGAGAGAGTGGAGGAGGAGCACATTATGTTACAGCACATTCTACGGACATTGAAATAAGGCGCTGTAGATGATGGTGATTACTAATGTGTTATTCAGCACTGAACAACTGAAGAAAACTCTATTAAACCACTATCAGAATGTCATACTATTATATACGTATAAGTATTTAATTTCACCTCATTTAAAATTTTTCCTTGTTTTATTGAATTGCCCCTGTCCTCTTTCTGCTACGAACATTTTGTGACCCAAATGCTTTGCCAATGGCTTGACATTTGTGAAAAAACATTACAGGCTGAGTGTAGAGGTACACACCTGTTTGTCTGAGAGATTGAGTCTCCTGCAGAGCTCTGCCTTGTCATGGGTTCCCAGGTAGGCATTCCTCTTGAAGGCCTTTTCCAGGCGGTTGATCTGTTCGGCGGTGAAGGCGGTGCGTGGCCGGCGCCCTGTCGTCGGGGAGGTCGCCTGGATGTCCTCTGTCACGGGGGAGGGTGAGAGAGACCGCCCTCCCTCGCTCTCGTACCCGGACGTCTCCTCCTCCTCGGCCCCGCTGTTGAAGCCCGCCTCTGTCATTGAAAGAAGGGAGAGTGAGTGTTACTGAACGATCCTTTTAGCAGTATCGACCCAATATGGTTTCCCACGCCGATCTGTGTCGAGATCCTGGTGATAATGCATAACCACAAGAGTTTCCACGCGGCCCTGTTTGTCTCAGTCTGTAATGACCACGATCACTGTAGATATGCTCAGAATTGGCTGTGAGGGCTGACTGAGTATGCTGGTGAGTGTGGATTCCAGGATCAGGAGCACACTAACATAGAGCATGACATCCGTATGACATCAGTTTTCCAACATTCCTTGTAATCTCAACAATGACCTGATTGTGGATAGCTGCAATCCTTCCATTTCAATTCAAATGCTCTTATGAGACAATACCTAAAGTTAATCACTTGGCCTAGAAAGTAAAAAATATTCATTATACATTTTTTACTGCTTTCTACTTATTTATATAAGCAAGGAGAGTTTTATTTTCTTAAAGCAATGGCTTACCCTGGGTGCTGGACTGGCATTGGGTGGGGCGGTCCGAGTTGGGCCCTGGGGTCCGAGTGACAGGGAAGTCATGCACGTTTAAACTCTGCAATTCCTCTACCCTCTCCTGAGGCTCCATGCCGCCCAGCCTCTTGCTGCAGTAGAACCCGGGTAGGCTCTCCGGGTGGGTGCTGGAGGTGCAGGGGCTGCCCTGGTCAGACTCGGGCCAGGGATTTGCTGGAGCCCTGGGGCCTGTGCTGGAGGTCGCCTGGCTGCTCTGGGCCAGCCACTCAATGGAAAAGTGGCCTTTCATGGTGGTCGCCTGTGCCAGGAAAGCAATCCAAATCCAGCCGAATAAAAAGGGGTTTCCTCTGAAAAGTGCAGTCAGAGACCGTGTCGACTTCCTGGGCCTTGCCGTTTTCTGTGCTCCCGAGGGTGGTGAAAGGGGTATCCAAGCCCTCTGCTGAGTGTCGTGTGGGATTAGCTGCAGTCCCGCCAGTGTCTGTGAAGAGTGAAGTCCACCACCTCTGCTGCTGGCCCTTGCTATTTATGAAGGGTGTCCCGTCTTCATTTACAATTGACTTAGCCAGGGATCAAAGGCAGCGTTCTCCCTTCTCCACTCCCACTCCTCCAGTTTTCACAAGTGCGGTAATTAAGAAGTCTCATTTGACTCTGAATGAGCCCATTAATTCCTGGCTCCAGTAAGTCTGGGGCTTCTCCCATCCTGCCCTCCCCTCCCACTTCACTACCGTCTCACTTATCTGTGTGTGTGTGTGTGTGTGTGTGTGTGTGTGTGTGTGTGTGTCTGTCCGTCCCTGCCTGTCACAGGGAATTGTGTTATTGATATTATATGTGTTGCCTGTTATTGTTGTTGTTATTACTGTGGCCAAGGCATGCATGTAAAATTGCTATTGGAGGATTGTGCAGCACAACGGACCCCAGAACGTTTCACGGTGGGAGTTGAGTCTGCTCCGGGTCCCCCGTGCCCACTCCTTACTTTGTGGGACGTTTTCCATGCTTACACCCAGTCTCCTACATGTTCTCTCGTATATCTACGTCACCTGCACGGCTGGAGGTGCGCCGGCTGCCTGCATTACAGTCCGGGTTTTTGCCGAATGATTAGCTTGCCGCCGTTGGGTTGGCCAGCAAAAGAAAACCTCTCTGATTTATTAGGTGTTATTGTGTCTGAACCGTTCATTGGTCACCAACCAGAAAATCTGCAACTCAAAACTTCTGGTTGATTCTTAAGGTTTGACAACCAGTCACGTTGGCTTAGGACCGTTGGGTAAATGTGTCACCGTCTGGTTATGTTTTGCACAAAGTAAGAAATCAGGCTTGACGTTTCCCCTGAATAACATCATCAATAACCTTTAACCTTTCAGCCCAGGGATCAGCAAAACTGTTTTTAGAGGGAGCAGTTTTATGGTGATTGGTTCAACATGATGTAATTTATCCCAGGTTGATCACCTGGGAGGGGATTAAAAAGCGCATTCTAAAACGATAGATAAACATTATATCGACAAATGCCAGGATTACTGGTGTTTTCCCTGTCGTTTCCAGGAACGTTGTTTTATCTCCAGCTCTTTTGATCTGGGCTAGCCAATGGATTCGTTCATTAAATGATAGTGGAAAATAACCCGAAGAGTGTTGTTTTTAAAATGTCCCTAAAACAAGGCGCGAAAGCTGCCACTGAAAACGTAAAACAACAAAGTGATTACCTTCCGTGTCTCGAAAAACATTTGTGAGTAATGACGTGTTTTACTCCTTGTGCAAGCCAACTCTCACTTGCTCTCAGTCAGTCTCCTCCCCGTGCGTAGCTATCAAAGACCAGTGTTGCTTTGATGTGCCAGGTAACAGTTAATGACCTGTTAGCACTACACGGTGCGCTATCGAGCCCGGAGACAGTAGTCTGGCGAAGTGGAGTGAGGCCGAGACTGGGACTATCTTCCGAGGAAGATAATAGTCTTTGGCCTGGCTCCATTCAAAAGCCTAAGGCCACCAATTATCTTATCAATTAGCAAATTTGTGATTGAGCCGATTAATGTCATACGCAACAGATCACGCTGAGTACCTCCTGTTCTTCCCGAAAGAAGAACGATAGGGTTCTTCACAAGCACTTCGTCTAGGGCAGACGCGATTGTTTAACTCTGTTATCGCCTGTAAAGCATGGCAGGTCTCATATTGACATTGAAAAATCCGCAAAGACGAGAGTGAATGGCATTAAATGATAAAGATTGGAGGCGCCAACATGGTGGCGAGAACGACGTGGGGATTTCATATTTACTTTATAAACAATTTGTTAATTGATTTATAGTTTAATAGTATAAAATACCCTGGCATAAAATGAAACTAAATGTAAAACGTAACGATACCCGGTGCTTTCCATTAATAATAATAATAATAACGCCCCAACATATGTTTTTTATATGTGGCGTTTTGTCAATGAAAGAATGAGACATTTCGCTATCAGCTTTGTTTATTAATATTAATTGGTATCGAGTTTCAGGCAATTGAATCCATCACATAGATTCGGTTTTTCCATATGTATTCTGTACATTTATGAAATTTGACATTAAAGTCGTTTTGGGAAACGATTCGAGATATTTTCATACTACAAAACTCTGGTTAACAAAGAATTAGACTACAATTTATTACACAGTCTTACAAAGCCCATACGACGCAAAAAAAAATTTAGTTTTTTTTTTCTTCTTACTTGAAACGGTATTATAGTATTTTTTAGGTACCAAAACATTACAAATGAGTCTGGTTGATGTATCTAATAATTGCCTAGTAACTAATGCTATAAAAGGTCCGTTATATTCTATTAAACAGTGTTTAAATTCAGATTCATTAAAACTAGTCCCCCAATGTCTGGTAAAGTGTCAACTCCCATTATCGAAGTAAATTAATCGAGGACGCTTGTACTTAAATAAGGCGATGCGGTGTAAAGTACGCTAATGTTGCGATGAATGTCTACAAGCATCGAGACTAAGCGTTTCTCGTCATTTCTCGTCAAATGGCCTGTTATAGAAAGCTGATTTATTGGAATTAGTATTTTTAGCTGCTTGAAAAGAGTATACTTAACCTTACTAGCGTTCCACAGTAAGTGCTTTTCTGTTTTTGTTTAGTTTACAAGAATCAGTGGTTCTATTTTTCAACGAGGAATGCTAATGTTTTCCAACAGATTATTGTTGTTCTCTCGGTGTTGGAGTAAGTGCTGTTGCTAAAGTATGTTTTCGTAGGGTTAGATTCTGCAATACATGCAGATCAACGTCCAGGGGATCTCAGTTATTGTAAATTTTCTTCAAAGACCAGATATAGGTTGTTTACACATCTATCTGTGTCTCCGCCCTCTTTCTCTGTATGTGTTTCTCCTGTGTTTACATGCAAAACAAAGCTCAGATACCCCATTCTTTCTTGTATCTTCGTCTGCTCCCCAGAGACGTTACAGAATCCATAGCCCCCGAGTTTCTACGTGTCAGTATGAAGGAATGGATTGAAGCCCCCCCCCTCCCCGCCCACCACCTTATCCAGGACCAGGTATGTGATAATGAAGGAAGACAGCTTTGATGTGAGCCAGGGCCGGGGATACGGGACAGACAAGGGCCCGTTTCTTTATTGACGACAGACGGGAGGAGCAAGAGACGGCACGGTCCTCCATCCTACTGTGGATCACCATGAAAGGGCTTGGGCCACAGACAGCAGCAGGGCCTGATTGCCCCTGTGGTGGGTCACGTGCTTCCTGCACACTTTCTTTCACTCCCTGCAGGGGGCAGAGAGGCTCCCTGTGGCCATCTGTCGTGGGGCTGCCCTCTGAGGTGTCGGCCGGTTTGGGACAGTGTACTGTGGGGTGGGGTAGGGTTTTGGTAAGGGTTAG
>JAOYSI010023735.1:0-10118 GCA_025775065.1 Hiodon alosoides | reverse complement strand
CTGCCCTCTGAGGTGTCGGCCGGTTTGGGACAGTGTACTGTGGGGTGGGGTAGGGTTTTGGTAAGGGTTAGGGTTAGTTTGTAGTGGCTGGCTGCCCTCTGATGTGTCGGCCTGTTTGGGACAGGGTGGGTTAGGGTTAGGGTTAGTGTAAGAGTTAGGGTTAAGGTTAATTTGTAGTGGCCGGCTTCCCTCTGAGGTGTTGGCCTGTTTGGGACAGGGTAATGGGAAATAGAATTGGTGTTCCACTGCACTAACCCTGCCTGAGGCGACAGCATAAATAAGGTCAGTCCTATAAACCACAGTAAAGAAGTAATGCTGCTCTGTCCTGATTGGATTTTCTCGGTACCTACAAATCAGGTGTCCAGAACCGTCAGCCCTTTTATGCTCACACACTTTTTATAAGGGAGATGCAGGATCGGGTTGACCTCTGTGATCTTGTGACGTCAACATATCAACTTCGTCATAACTGTAAACGATTGTCACACAACTGGACGTGGACAAACTCCTCAGACAAACAGTACATCACTTGGGCTAACAGGAGAAACAGCAAATGACTAAATCAGTAATGTTCAATATCCACACAAATCCCGCATTACTTCCTTTAATTTGAGTCCATTCTTATTTCTATGGTAATTAATTGCTTTTTAAATGAACCATTTTCAGTTTTTCCCCATGTAGTTCTCCAAGTTCACTGCATGTTGGGAATGAAGTATCTCCGAAGGTGTGGTATTTGCCAAGCCTGTAAAACCATTTGAATTTAAGAGCGTACAGCCCGTCTCCAGAGCTCAGCGTTCCTCCCCCGTACCCTCCTCCCCGTCCTGGAGCAGACGGCAGTCTTACTGGGTAATGGGCCCCAAGGGTGAGGGCCTTTGATCGCCCTCAGTGATCCCCTTTCATCTGTAATGGGGCTGTTTGCTGCTCAGTTACGAACGCTAAAGCCTTGTCCCCTTTCCCTGTTCCCATGGGGAGGTCCTCAGGCAGCGGGCCCCGCCGTTTCCAGCTCCACACACTCCTGCACACAGCTGCATGGAAGGGTAAAAGAAAGCCAGTCACATGGCATGGATTTAAACCCTCTTCATGGGGACGGTTTGTCACGTCTCTGAACACGAGGGAGCGGTGCGAGATTAGCGGCCACCGTACACTGTGGGAAGGCACAGATTTGAGCGGGAAATGCAGATAAACGGGAGTAAAAACCAGACGCCGTCTGTGCTGATTGAGCAGACATAGACGGCCAGCACCACTTGATGGGACCCTGGAAGATCATAGAGGGGTAGAGCCTGGGGGAGCCTGAGGGAACAATGACATTGCCTATCTGTCTCCAGTCCGACACGCGTAGGACGGTCCAGTCCGACATTACTGGTGCCCTGGAAATATAGGAAATCCAAACCAAATTTTTAAATTAAAAGCTCACAGAAGACAAAGCGGCTGAATTAAGTCATTGGAAAAGACGGCCTTCTCTAGGCTGACGCAACACCATTGCGTAAATAAAATCTTTCTGGAGATATCCGGGTCAGCTTGGTATGCATTAAATGGGTAGTTTCCCATTTAATGGCCCCCACCCCGACTTTGATCTATTTGGTTTATAATGATTTTCAGTTTGGCAACGCCTTATCTTTGTTTTCTTTTGCCATCAAAGCAGCAGAGAGCGTTTTGAGGCAACTGACGGAACCTGTCCAGTGTGAAGTGCAGAGCCGTGTGGCGAGACGTCGTTTGGGGGTTGAACAGGAGATGACGGGGGCTGATCGCTCAGGCCAGGATGCCCCCCTCAGGCCCTGTACCTCCCCAGCCGGAGACGACCCGTTACAGTTTAAATGACTTGAAGATCACTGTGACATGACACACACGGCATCTGCAAAGAGCGCCAGTCTTGCTATGTTCAATTTAGAACATGTGGACAATACGATGTGTTGGGAATGAAGCAAACAATCTAATAGGGAAAACAAGGAAGGACAGAGTTGGAGAAATGGCTGTATCAGCCATAGCTTGGTTAGAAATGCTGGTGGGCCAAGGAGAACTTCAGATTCCCTTCTGGCGTTGGGGAGGACATTGAGAATGTGCTTGTCCAGCATTCTTTCTTGTGTTCGGCCAGTGGGGGGTAAAAACATCCTCCCGACTTTGTAAAACCAAACCTCATTGTATGTCCAAAATGAAAAACGACAACAATGACAGTAATAATAACGACGTTTTATACAACCAGGCGACTCAGCTGAGAACAGTTTTACGTTGGCAATGACAACCTGGCCAAGATGTCTGTTGTCCCATTAATGGTGTTTGAACTGAACCAAACAACACCAGCTTCAGTCCACAAGCTTGTAAGATCCATCGGGTTGTCAGCAAGATGTTGTTTCAGCCCATCCTCAAAGACCCCTGGCGTTCCCTGGTTCCTGTTCCCCACCGCCGCCGTGGTTAGACGTCTGAGCTTCCAGATGTCCCCCCCCCCTCAGAAGGCTTTGTTTCGCACATGTGGCGTGGGAAAAAAACTGCGTCAAAGGAGATTAAGCACCATTCAGGCCCCCGCCCCCTCCAACCCTTCTCCACGGGGACCTTTCAGGAGCCAGGCCTTACCTTAATGTTTGTGAATGGTTTTAAGGTAACACAGAGGAACTGGGCTAACAGGCTGATTGACAAACCCATTGGAAGAATCAAAACTTCTCTTTCTCTTGCTCATTCAAGCCACAGCATAAGAGAGATGTTGGAGGTGTGACCACAGACCGGTTCTTTGAAGTTAAAATTACCTTTGGAAGTTGATTATGTTGTTAGGAAGGGGCGGTCGGTGATTCTGCGTGGTCACAAAACGCTGTAATAGGGTGTATGAAATGTCTTTTGTGTTAAGTTAAATTAATCCTATATCCCCCGATTTTAGCGCTTAGCGCGTGGAAAGGCTTACAAAAGGACACCCTAAACCCACAGAGGAATTGACAGATATGTGCACAGGTGACGTAAGATGGATACGGAATCATTTTAAAATTGAAGTTGAACGATATTGCTGATCATTGTATGTAAGGGAATGTTAGCGTATCAGTGTTTCCCTAAAAGGAGATTTCATATACCATATTCATGCTGCTGGCCAGAGGCAGTTAGTACTGGTATATAATCAAATGCGACAGCCTGTTACGCCGGGAAGTATTATAATGTTCATTATAACACTCTGGTTCTTTTGTCATAAACATGAACCATTCAGTGTCCCCCTAAAACATCTAACTGAGTCGGTGGAGGTGTGCGTCTCATGGTATGTGTCTCATGTGTGTGTGTCTCACGTGTGTGTGTCTCACGGTGTGTGTGTGTCTCACGTGTGTGCGTCTCACGGTGTGTGTGTGTCTCACGTGTGTGTGTCTCATGGTGTGTGTATCACGTGTGTGCGTCTCACGGTGTGTGTCTCATAGTATGTGTCTCATGGTGTGTGTCTCACGTGTGTGCGTCTCACGTTTGTGCGTCCCAGTGTTTGCGTCTCATGGTATGTGTCTCACGTATGTGCGTCTCACGGTATGTGTCTCACGGTATGTGTCTCACGTGTATGTGTCTCAAGTGTGTGCGTCTCACGGTATGTGTATCACGGTGTGAGTGTTTCATGGTGTGTGCGTCTCATGGTATGCGTCTCATGGTATGTGTCTCACGTGTGTGTGTCTCATGGTATGTGTCTCACGTGTGTGCGTCTCATTCTACCACCAAATCTACCCATTTGAGGGGATACAAACCTCTTGTCAACCCTCCAAGGCTGTGTCATGTTAGGAGTGTAGTTGTAACCAGGGCCATGTTGGTGTTGAGGTCCGAAGTGACTCATGTTTCTCTGGGTATAAATATCCCATAATGATTACAGTGCAGTCAAATGGTCTCCATCTCAGCGCTACTATATATATATATATATATATGTGTGTTTATATAACACAATGAACTCAAGTCTAGGTCTAGGACATGACAGTATTTGTGAATTGTGAAATCAGACTAACGGTAATTAACCATTACTAGGTTTTTAAAAAATCCACTGTGCTAAACCTTTTTCAGTCTGTGTGTCTGTCTGTGCATCCGGACCTGGGTTGCCTGACGCAGTCCAGCTCTAAATAAACACATGGAGCTGCCACAGGAAGAGTTCCAGACATGCATATAAAGCCTGTGTTCTTCTCCGTTTGCTTTATTAGTAATGGTAGTAAGCAGGGTTTCACCACCAGATAGAAATGCTCGTTCCCAGACAGATGCTCGAAGCTTCCTGTCCTATATGATACAACTTCCTGTCCTATACATTAATGCTGGTGGGTGGGGCCTCCTTATCAGGTAGGGAGATTCCTAAACTTACAGGTTTTGAAGCCCTCTGATTGGTCGACGAAGAGCGGCGGGCAGGACCTTAACACCAGTCAAAGGAGCGGCCCACCAGGCGGAAGAAGCGGCGGTTGGGCTCCCGGAAGAAGAGGCAGAGCGTGCGGAGCGCGGAGCCCCCCAGGGGGGCGTGGGGCCGACCCTTGGACTCGTCCAGGCACCCGTCGCGGTCGGCAGAGCGCAGGCAGTAGAAGCCCTTGGTGGCGTTGAAGTAGAAGTTGGCAGCGGTGATCCGCGGCGGCAGTCCCAGGAAGCGCTCGGCCCGACGCAGCTCCGGGACGGGGTCCTGGACGAGCGCGTCCCCGTCCACCACGTGTATCTGGGCCCGGGGGAAGTGGGCCAGCCAGCGGCGGAAGTACAGGTGGTAGAGGCTGCGCTGCAGGGCTCGGTAGCCGGGGTTGACCCTCCCCCGGCGCATCAGCAGCGCCTCCAGGGGCTGGTAGGGCTTCTGGCGCCGCCGCCGGTTATGCAGAACCTGAGTGTAGTCGGACACCAGCCGCTCGGCTGGGTCCCGCACAATGAGCAGGAGCCGCACGGCCCGGTCCATCTCCCGCACCCGCGCCGGCGCCGAGGGGGCTGCGAAGTAGCCGGGGGTCTTCTCCACCGTGAGCTGGCCCGGCTCAGAGGCCGGCATCTGGGCCCGATACCAGCCCAGTCCCCGCCGGTAGCGGTCATCCTGGTCGAAGAAGTGGACCTCGGCCGGGGCAGCTGCCACGTCCGGGTGGAGGCCGAGCATCTCCAGTAGCGCCCTCGTGCCACCCTTGCGCACACCAATGATGATGGCGCCAGGCAACCGCTGGGTGGCGTTGGTGGGCGGGGGTGTGGCAGGGTACGGGCCTTGCCAGGCCTGTAGCGAGAGCCACGGCAAAAGGATCAGGACCAGGGACCGCAGCATGGCTTCACACCAGTAGGGGGCGCACAAAGCAACCTCTCTACAACCAACTGTTCATCACTAACAGGAAGGTCTTCACTGGAACTGTAATGGACCTACAGAGGGGCGAAAAAACTGTTTTGTTATTTAATTTTCTCTTGGCTTATAATAAATTACCTACAAGACACTTAGAATAGAATTGTCATTTTTTGAGTTGTAATTAACCTCTGCTTAGCTATCCTCTTGATTACTAATTAACTATCTCATCCTCCCAACAGTTATAGAGAGCAGAGTTGAGGGCTAATGTTTCCGTACCAAGCAGTCGTGCAGAAGGCACGTATGGCTTCAACTAAGTTTTCGAAAGAAGGGAAAAGATGGACACGATGACAGTCAGTGGCTGTATAAAAACGTTCCTGTGGTCTCCTACTTGTAGACTTGTGTAAACAGATCAAAGGGATCTGGTGCCACCGTGTGGTACACGATGCAACTTCAGCAGAGGTCCAGAATACACCAGTAAACTGAAGTGTAAAGTATCCTACGCTGACCAAGAAAAGTAAAGACAAAAAAAGTAGACAACATTTTACACTGAGGAGGGTTGATTAAAGTTATGTTGGGTATTTTTGTAGGTTTCGATGAGAATTTGACGTTTATGTATGATGTATGTGAGCCAGCAGGGTAGAGCTAACTTCCAAGTGTGAATCTGTCTACCTGCTGTGCGCTGCCTCAGAGTGCACTGGTCACTTAGCTAGCAGAGCCCCCCCACACACACACACACACACACACACACACACACACACACACACACACACACACACACACACACAGAGAGAGAGAGAGAGAACGTTGCGACACAACACATGTAATGAGTATCAATATAATTCAGCTAAGTATGTGAGCACAAATTTACACCAGTATGTTCACGTAAATGCTTTTGTATGTAAGATAAGACGAGTATACCCACGGACGTTGATTCTCCACAGCAACATTTGGGCTCTCTCCACAGCCACACTCTGGTCTCTCTCCACAGCCACACTCTGGTCTCTCACTGGGCTCTCTCCACAGCCACACTCTGGTCTCTCTCCACAGCCACACTCTCGGCTCATGCAAACAGACCCTCATCACAAGTACATGCCCACTTAAAGACGACGGCATGCCAGATTAAAATATATTCAACCGAAATGCATATCCATAACACAGAGCTGATACATACCACAGGTGGTCCATTTTAATCTGCCAAAGTGCTTGTCAGGCCCAGATGGTTGTCTCATTGGAAGATGTGAGTGAAATGGAAAGAGCAGTAATTTATGTACATCTGGTGTTATGTGTAGTTCTGTATGTACGGAGGCTATGCAGATTATGGTTCATTTTCCCACATGGGATTTGAACCAACAGAAAGCTAGCCACAATTACAGATCCCTTACCGCTGACAATATAGAATTAGACAACCGTGACCGTCAACCAGCACGTGTGGTTGTGTGTGGATGCGAGTATGTGTGTGCATGTGTGTTATACACAATAATAACTGTGTTGTGTGTTTCAGCAGGGGTAGCTAGTTAGTACTCAGGGGGCGGTGGTACTTCAGCAGGGGTAAGTATCGTATTCCATGCTCCCTCCCTCCCTCACCCCCCCCAAAAAAACAACTTTCATCTCATCTGCGCAGCTTATGCAGATGGGTGTCCAACTGTGCATTAAATGAGATCCTTTATAAAGCTTGACCCCAAGCACCTCCCTTCAGTGATCTGGCAGATCTGGGTCACTCCCCCACCCAGGTTCTGATATTATTATAATCTGGGGACCCCAAGACGG
Source organism: Hiodon alosoides (assembly GCA_025775065.1). Classification (NCBI taxonomy): domain Eukaryota; kingdom Metazoa; phylum Chordata; class Actinopteri; order Hiodontiformes; family Hiodontidae; genus Hiodon; species Hiodon alosoides. The sequence continues at coordinate 3,130 of JAOYSI010023735.1, read as the reverse complement.
CTGTGGAGGTTTTGTATTCGCGGAGAGCCATTCTCGGTCACAAAATCCGAAAATGTCACGACCCTGATTGGAACCTCCAGCCCACAGAGCTCAGTCTTAAGAGTCTTTACTGCCGCTTCTGTTTCTGCATTAAAAAAAAACAGGCTTTCTCTCAGCTCTTGGGAGTGGAATCACGTAGAGGGGGGGGGCACGGATCTTACTCCTCCTGTGTTACGAGCATGTCCAAATGGCTGCTTGGAGGAGATGGGGAAAATGCCTCCGTTTTTTGCCTGGAGCATGCTGGGTAGAGGAGTTTAAGTGTGAGCCAGCCATCTGCTGCCCTTCCCGACCCCACTCCCCTCTCCTGGTGCAGATGAAGGGCTACGCCTCCGGCACCCTGTCATTCCGCTGTTAGAAGCCCGGCGATGCCCTCCCACAGAAAGCGCGGCACAGAGTCTGGTCATTGACACCATCCTGGGCTATGACTCACCGAGCAGAGTCACAGTTGGCCACTGCACTTTGCTTCCTCCCTCCGGTTCGGTTCAGACGCTGGCATCACTGCACTTACGGCGGCCCGCCGTGAGACACATTAAACACTAATGCCTAGTTTAGCACTAATGCTTTTCTGCTCCCATAATAAATGCATCATATTAGACACAGTTTTGATTATTCAGGAACTTGTTCAAAGCTCTGCATTTTGTATTCATTAAACACTCAAGTTCAATTTAGAAATGTTTTTTTCCACTTATCAAACCTCATCACATGCTTCGTTTGACGGTTGTGTTCATTATTCGAGAGAACTGATCAAAGCTCAAATTTCATTTCAGCACATTCTCAATTTTATTCAGACCTCAAACACTATGCTCAGATATGATCACTGCCAACTCAAGTGTAGTCCTAGTAATGCCAAACAGAGTTTCAGGTTGAATTTGATTTTTTTTGTCGATTCATATTTAAATATCTGACTTACACACTCACATTCACTCGCTCACACACACACACACACACAGACACACACACACACTCACATTCACTCGCTCGCTCACACACACTCACACACACACACACACACACACACACAGACAGACAGACAGACAGACAGACACACACTCGCTCGCTCACACACACACACACACACACACTCACATTCACTCGCTCGCTCACACACACACACACACACAGACACACACACACAGACACAGACACACACACACACACACACACACACTTGCCTCCTGTTGGTGAGAGTATGGGTGGGGGTTGTTGGAGGTTAATCATTCTCTAACACTGTGTTTATGTTACGAGTCTCCTCCACATGTCTCCACAGGTCTCTCAGCAGCAGCGGTTCACGGTAACCGGTCTGGGGAAGGAAGGCTGTTTCTCGCCCGCTCCGGCCCACTGTGTCCTTCAATCGCATGGCTCTTAATGGCCTCTGTGCCTCTGTGCCTCTGTGCCTCGTCACGCCGCCTCCCGCCCTGGCCTCCTCGTCAGAAACCAGCCAAGGGGAAGCGGGTGCGTTACAAGCCCACTGAGGGGACTCTGACTTGAATAACCGTGCGATTCTTTAAAAAAACTCCCGCCACCCCGCCACTCCCTACCGGCCCCACATGCCGCCACTTTCACAGAATCAGATTAACCCTTCCTCTCCTCCCCCGCAAGGGTCGCAGTGCGGTTCCGCGCGACAGCCCATGCCAGCGGGACGTCGGGACGAGGTCCTGGGCTTCCTGCTTAGGTCTGTGTGTCTCGATGTCTGTCTGTTCTAATTCGCCCGTTCCAGTCAGCTAGTATGTGCAGGTGCCTATGGCTAGATTTTAAAGTTTCCTTCAAAACTTGTTTTCAGGTGGCCAGATTGCCGGTTACTGCAGCAGTGGCACGTCTCTGCCCTCCCAAAGCATCGACAGGTCACGTGAGTCGTTTTAAAATCTGACATTCAAGCGGCCTTGCGTCTACCCCACACCCCACTGCACAGATTGTCCTGCTAGTTCCATGGGTCCCGTTCCTGCTCTGCACCATGGGTTCTGAAGCAGCCTAAGATCTGATTTTGTCAGTTCCCGTCGTTTGTTGAGACTCGCCGAGCTGCTGTTTGCAGTTCCTATAAAGCCATTCATTCATTAGCGATTTAGTCACTCAGTCACAGAGGTCTGTCAGACCTGACCACGCATGATTACATCGGTTTGGCTTTGGTCACTGTGAAGTTTTCACACACACTTTTTCATTTAATATTATATATATATATATATCTATCATTAAGCATATCATATATGCTTAATATATACTTAATGAGATGTGGGGGTTATTGTGAATTTTAGTTAATTGTGTTTATAAAAAGGCTATGAATATCCTGTCGAATCCTCATGTGTTGATCAGGCAAAATCACGGCTGTGTGAAGGTAACACTGTGTTAGATCTTTCAGGCAACCATACGGGACGCTCACCCGTTCTGAAGTGAATACACTGAATAATGTATTATTCTACTCTATAATAAATCAGTGGAATGTGTTGATAAATGCCTTAATGCTCCAAAGCTGAAGTCATGAAACTTTTATACTGGGCATTTCATTGTTGATTTAAAAGGGGGGGGGCTTGAGTCACAAGTGCCATCTGTCGATTGGTCGATTGTCAGCGCACAGTAGGAGTTACAGCACGGGAATCATGACCAGAGGGTCATGGGTTTCAATCAAAGATTCTCAGCCTGAAATGCTGTCCTCCCGTCCAGCCCCCGATCTAAATAAAACACAGAAAATGAGGACAGCACTCAGAATCCTCCCTGAAAAGAAACCCGGCCCGGCCGCTACACACATGTGTGCGTATATATATATATATATATATATATATGTATATATATATATAAATCATGTGATGTTTGAAATGAGTTGTATGGTTCTCCTGCCGTTCCTGGGGAGCCATGCTCTGCTCAGGAATAAAGGCATGCGTCACACAGGTGCCCTCCACTTAACATCCTAAATGTGTGTAAGCCCCAGAGTCCCCACTGTGTCACGGTGACAGGCTGCACACTCCAGGGAGCTCCCTCTCTCTCCCTCTCTCTCCCTCTCTCCCCCTCTCTCTCTCCCTCTCCCCCCCCCTCTCTCTCTCTCTCTCTCTCTCTCCTCTCTCTCTCCCTCTCTCCCCCTCTCTCTCTCTCCCTCTCTCTC
>JAOYSI010023734.1:47462-70467 GCA_025775065.1 Hiodon alosoides | reverse complement strand
ACACAAACTCACACACACACACAAACAATCACACACACACACACACTAACACACACACACACACACACACTCACACACACACACACACACACACACACACACACACACACTCAGACACACACACACACACACTCAGACATCACTTAGGCCCACCCTATATTTTCACAGCATTTCTTTTCTTTCTTTTTTTCATTAAAAGGAATTCAGCTTAACAGATTAAGTCTTGAACTCTGATCTCTGGTGGATTGCTGCAATTTTGTATTCCCACTGGTTTGTCTTTCAATGATTGCTCATTAATTACTGAAAGTGGCTACATGCCTCTCATTACACCCATGCAGTGGCTTAGAGCTGAGCCTGAACAGCCTCTTATTTACAGACAGACAATATATGTAAACAACGCCGCTCCATCCCTAGCCTACTGAGAATCCGAGCAAAGAAAACTCGGAACGCGGGAACAGTGACAGCAGGGAATTGCGAAAAACAGAATATGCCAAGCAAGGTTTGAAAAGCGGTTTTCTGAGATTTACAGCTCAGTTAGCACCATGGGAGACTAGGCTTGCCCTCCAATGCAGAGCGTGCTGTAAAATGTGCAAGATGTGTCCATCCATCTTCATAATCCCCTAAAGCGCACCGACAGGTCCCAAGGTATTACCGCGGTGAGCGCTGTCCTCCTTTTTATTTGACGCCGGACCCCTCTCAATCTCACCTTCTCAGAGGAAGCGATATTCCCACTCGGGGCAGCCACTCCGCCCACCTCCCGGGGCTTCTTCAAAAATGCGGCGAGGAGGGAGGCCAGCAGCACACAGAGAACGGCCAGCACTACCACCGCTGCTAGCCAGCCACTGACGTCTGCTAGCGCGGCTAGCGGTGATATCACCACCGCGGTCGGGGACTTCAGCACCTGCAGATGGCCCAAGCAAAGACATTATAACACCCTTTTCCACATTAAATGCAAAGAGCAGATGAGCAAAACAAAAAACATTTTGGTGCAGCCGAGATGAAAGATCATCAGGGTAAGTAGAATGTAGCAACAAAATGTTGATTTTGAAGTTGAACACAAACGACTAAATAAATGCAGCTAGAATTTAACGTAAACAGCAAAATACAAGACGTATAGAGGACAAATATAATTACAACTGTCATGCAAGTGTATAATAATTTGTATATCTTAGAGAATGAAAACTAAAAATGAGTTACATCATACAATTTAGATCTGCATGTCTAGCTCACTGACCGCATCACTAAAAATACAAGGTTAATTACAACCTAGGAGAACTAAGGTTCTAACCTCAAACCAGTAGTTATTGTATCCATAAAACATCAATGGATGGATACAGATTTATTTAGTAGTATTTAGTAGTAGTCAAGGATGGTCCAATACCTGGTAAGGGATGTTAGAATTTAAGGTGCCCAAGAGGTCTGGGAGTCTGCTAAAGACCTCTTCAACATCCACTGCTTTCATAGGTTTTCCATCTTCAAGTATAGCAAACCGTACTAGGACATCATTAGTGCTAGTGAGTCTGTTGACTGAGAAAATCTCCACCTTAAGTAATAGAAAGAAAGACATTAGATACATTATTGACAGATCGAAATGCAAAGAAATATCAGCCCTGGCTTTTTGCAACTGCTTCAATCCATAGTAAAAGAACAATTAAAGTAGATTAAATAAGTCTTTCACTGGATGTTTTTTAATCATATTGTGCTCTTTTAATATAAACCAATTTTTCCTCTGAAGTCTAAGTCCCTTCTTTCAATGCGAGGTTGAACAGTATTTTGAAAACCTCCAGTAATGCTATGCTCAATACATTGTTGAAAACCACTTGGTGCGCAATCTATTTTAATTTAGTTGGGAGAGGAGAAATCAATGCACTTAACGAATTCATTGAACTCCAAGACCGCAATGTCATTACGAGGGCATGAGGAGTGCTCCAACTACAGGGGCCCAAATCACCATATATCTCTCAGAGGCTTTCCTCTACTCTGAACTTTCTCCATGCTTCGTTAAGCTGCAATCATTCTGATGCATATTTTTTATTTCTCAGCCCACTGAATCCTTTCCTGTCCTCAACTTTAAAAAAAGTTGAGAAGGCCATTGAAAAGGCCTAAACAATGTTGGATGTGATCGGTGGCACAGACTCCCTAATCACGTACGGTAATGAGCAGGTTGGCCCTCCTGGCCCTGGTGCGGTTTAGCTGAGCGGCCTGCAGGAAAGTCAGCTGCAGGCCTTTGGAGACTGTGGCCTGGAAGTTCTCCCCAAAGACATTTACGGTGCTGTTGACCCGCAGGGTAACCTCCAGCAGGTTCTCCTGCTGGATGGAGGGGGAGGCCGCAGAAGCGTTGGTGGGCCTGAGAGGGCTGGGAGACGTGGATGCGAAGGGGCTCGTCACTGCAACATGGCTCTCTGCGCTGCCGAGGGTGGCCTGGGAGAAAACTGCTGGAACTGAAAGTGCCCTGGAGGAGGGTCTAACGCTTGACTGATAAACTGCAGCTGGCCCTGTGGCAGAGCTTCCAATGACTGTCTCAGGCAGAGGAGGAGTTGGCAGGGAAGTAATAAAGGGTGGTTCGGTGTGTAGTGGCAGTTTCGAATAGGAGCCAATTGTGCTAAATGCACTGCTATCAGCTAGTGAGAGAGACAAGGTTCTCATCAACACCTCAGTTCTCAAAGGTGGCTGAAAGTCAGCAGATAGTGCCAAGAGAGATGGCAGATCTGGAGAACTGCGAGACAGCGAATGTTGTACCATGGCCTTGGTATCTATTGAGATTTCTTGGGCAACTGGTAAAGTGAAAGGGTAGTCCCCAGCCAGAGAGAAAGTATTTATAGCAGTAGGTGGTGATGGCAATTGCTGGGTGTACTGTTTTAAGGGGAAAGAGGAAAAGACCGTCTTAAATGATACAGACCCTCCTGCAGTAGACTTCTCGGCGAGTGAGGGGATTGAAAGTGACACAGAGGAGGTATCCGGGACTTTTTGTGCAGACACCCCATCCGGTTTTGTCTTTATTGGAACACCCTGAGAAGAGGAATGAAAGGTGGACAATGTCCCACCATAAAAAGAAGACATCTCCTCAGCGCTATTTAACAAAACTAAACTGCTAACTGAGGTTCTGGGCTGCAGATTGCTCCACGAAGTGTGTATGTCGGTATCAAAAAACACTATTGTGGATAAACTGCCCTGAAAATCAGTCAGCAATCCATCAGAGGAGGGGGAGGGATTGGTCTCCAAGGAAGCTGGAGGCTGAAGATTGCTGCCCTCAGGTGGAGAGGAAAGGGAACTACCGGCTAACCTTAACGTAGATGGTGCATGGAGAACATCTGTCTCAAGCCTGGGGTAATGTGTGCTGGAAAAGGGATGCATCAAAGGATTTGTGGAAAACAGGCTAGAGAAAAATGCTACAGTACTCTGACCCAAAGTCAGTGAGGACTCAATGACAGACTTTTCAGCCTTCTCAGAAAAAGAGGGATTTCCGCTCATTATAGGGGAAGAATTTACACTTTCAAAAAAATACATCCCCCACAACTCCACAGATGACTGGTGGATATTTGATATATCTTTACTATAATCAAATTCAACTGTTTTGTCAAACAAACTAAAATGATTCAATATGGATTCTGAGGTGTGTGTCTCTAAACTCACTGTTTCAGTCACAAAATGCAACTGCTTGCTTCCTACACCATCTGTTTGAGATAGGTCATTCATATTATTTACTCTTAAACTAAAATTCACACTCTCTGACCTGGAAACAAAATATGTTGCATTGGGTATAGTTCGATCATTTAAAGCAACACCAGAAGATGTTGCTACTGTCACAGAATTCAGAGCATAAGGAACGGTAAGGGTTGATATTTCAGCAGAACAAATGACAGTCTTCAGAAACGCTTTACTGTCCCCTCCGGGAATATTTGCGGTGACACTTCCACTTTGAGATACATAAAGTTCCTCCGGGAACGTAAATACATCTTTGCGAGAATATGGCAGTTCTGACACCTCAGCTAACAATATCAATGAAGCTGAATTTTCAGAAAGATCCGATGCCCATTCATTTCCAGGCCTTGTGAAAACAGTGAGGGGTGGCCCATCTCTGTAGCTCCCATAGCTATGTCCATCTGCAGCTGCAAAAACAACATGGTCTCCTGTCGGGGCTATTGTCTCTCTGTAATCATCCATGCTATCAGCAGATCTGGATGACACAAAGCCAAGCTCGTAAAAAGGTGATGAGAAATGCTGCTGGTTGTCAAACACCAAGGAGCTTTCCAGGTCACCACTGCCGATTGGGCCATGAGTCAAATCATTAACTTTCTCTGTGTTACTGTAAATGACTGGCTCTCCAGCAAATATAGAGGACAACAGTTTATCAGTGTACTCATACTGAAGAGTAGGCCTTGGGCTTTCAGACAGCCTGTTGGGTCCATTACTGGCTAAATCAAAAATCGATGCCGTCGTGACCACCAAACGAGTTATTTCTGGAAAAGATAATGCCTCAGTCAATGGCCTATCAATAATAATCTCACTGTCGTTTAAATGTGTCCTGGATTCCATTACAGGAGCATGTACATCATGTGGCAAGTTCTCAGTCGTGGAGAGGAAAACAGGATGCTGAGAGTTGTACTGAGCTGAGGACATGTGCCAGACATCCGGTGATGAAAACCATTCTGTCATAGTTTCTTGGCTGCTGTGGAAAGGAATAGCGCTGGGGACCTCGATATAGGACTGTACTTCAGGAGAATAGCTGTCATGTGTGACTTGTAAAGTGCCTGAACTGCCAAGCACCGAAAAATCCATGGAACCATCTGACACGGGTTTATTAGAAGTTCCGTAAAACCAATAATCACCAAAGTCACTAGAAAGACTTGGGACGTAAGTTAGGTCTTCACTGGAGGCCATTGATAGATATTGTGTAGGTCTTTCTTGGTCACCTGTGTAATAAAATTGAGAACTATAAGAATGCAAGCTTAAAGAAGATGAAATTGTATCTGCATTCTGTGGTATCTGGGAGGATGGGTATTCCTTCATTAAACTAAGTGGATTTAAACTGGTTACAGATACCTGCATGTTCAAGTTTTTGGTTTCCTTCACACCAGAAAAGGTATTAATGGATTCTTGTAATCCATTGCTAAATAAGCTATTGCTTATGAGTTCAGTATATGAGTTTAAAGAAGCTGATATTGAGCTTATATTATTAGAAGCCACCAGAGACCTATCAAACTGTTGAGTTCCTTCTGTTAGATGTAAAATATGGGTTTTAGAATCCATTGTGAAAAATTCCAGTATATTTTCCTCTAAAACATGCTCAGGTGTAGATGAGAATACTGTTGTTATTGAATCAGAAATCATTGCGTAAACTGAGTCAAGAGACTTTAAATTGGTTCCAGATATTGTCAATAACCCATTTTGGGTTTCCTCTACACCCGGAGGAGAGTTCACATGGTTATCCACTGATAAACTGTGTACCTGTGTGTTTTTTAAAGATTTGTGTAATCCATCAATATATGAACCCTTTAAATTTTCCATCACTAAAGAATGAAGGGAAAAATCACTAGACATTATAAATTCCCAGTCGTCCGATGAAGTGGTTGAAAAGTAAGGTGGTTCGTCAATGGCAGATGTCACCCATTGGATGATTATTGGTTTAGTTTGACTTGGCTCAAATTTTGTACCGAGCTCTTTATTTAAGTCAACAGAGGTTTCAAAGTTGTTAGTTCTGCCTTCTAGAGGCAAGTATTCAGCAGTCTTCTCCTCTGGAACACGTGAATCAATTTCATATATGAGTGAGAAAGCCATAATAGAATCAGAAACCACTGTTTTCATTGGGTCAAGGGAATCCAAGCTGTTTCCAGATATCAATAGCACGTCTAGGTTTGCTACACTGGGAAAAGAGCTGATTCGGTTATCTGCTAAAGTGCTGTAGTCTTGATAGTTTCCTGAAAATGTGAGTAACTCATCACTGAATGGACTACTAATTTTGTCGTTCACAAGAGAATGTGTGGAAATGTCAGGTGAAAGTTCAGTAGATATTCCATCCTTCCAGTAAACATAGGAAGCAACTGAAGAGTGAAATGGTTTTAGCCATTCTATAGATTCAGTCATTGAATAAAAAATCTCTGTATTCATTGCATACAGCGAGGCAAACGAAAGAGGGGATTGACTGCCTTCAATGGCTATTGTGGGCTGCAGCACAAGAGAGGCTTCCATTGTGCTCTGTTCAGAGGTACTTATCCCTTCTGTGTCAATACCATCACCACTAGGCAGACTCTGATCCCTTGGGTTAGACACATGCGGTTGAAGAAGAGGAGTGGTGTATAAAGGGGAAACTTGAGACTGCAAACTCAAAGGAGCAGAGCTTGGTTCTAAAAATACACCATGGTTTATAGAAACAGCTATGTCAGGGGAGTTCCCCTGGTTGTCATTTTCCACCCAAGTCTGAAATGTCATTTCCTTGGATGGACTCATTAAAAATCCTTCAGAGCTAAGAGACTGCAGCTTGAGTGATGAGGCATCCAGTGATGAGGACTCCGACATACTCCAGACCCTTGGGTCAGAATCGTGTAGTTGTGAAAGCTGTATATAGCTCATATTGTTCATCTCAACTTCATTTAAATTATATAAAGACTGTAAAATCAAAGGTTGATTACTAAAGAACTTCTCAGAACCTGGTGTGGCATGGATATTTCCTGAGAAGATGGGACTTGAGTCTAAGAAATCACTTTTGTTGGGTAATGTACTCTGGAGGTTTCCCAGAAAAGATCCCATTGTTGTTTTATCTGACAGAGAGGGCGTGAAGGATGCTGGGAAATCCACTAAAATCTCCTCAGATCCAGGTGACTCAGACTTCATACTTGTGAGGCTTGCAGCCAATTCATGCCAATGTGCAAGGCTCGCTTCCGCAGAGTGTAGCTTGATACTAGCAGTGTCGTCAGCTACACCAGCGTCCGAGGTCATTAGAGACGTAAAAAAAGAAGACCTGACATCCTCGTTAATCTCATTCCAGACAAAGGATGTCAAGCTTAGACTTTCAGGGTCAAAATTGACATTTTCCCCGATATTTAATTCATAGCTACTCTGACTCACAAATGTGTGAGTCGCTGAGTGATAGTGAGTCTCCGTTAATTGTAGTGCATTTTGAAGTGAATATGAAAGCTCCAGTTTATCCCCTGCAGAGATTCTGAGGTCAGGTGAAGGATGGAGGTTAGTTGACATCTTCAGACTGCCCAGAGTCACAGGAAGTGAAAGATCACCCCAAGTGGAACTCTGAATGGATCTACGGTGCCGTTTTCCACCAGTCTTCGAAAGCGGTTCTGGAGAGACATAATGGAATTAATGCAGCAGGGCTAACATCATACTTAAGTCAACAACTCGTGACAGAAAAATATTAAAACTGAGTGCCACTTCCCATGTCCAGACCTCAGTTTCAATAAAAAACCTAAACCGACAGGACATTGCCAGAACGAAGCTTATAAAAAAAGGACCAGCCAGTGACTACTCACCAAAGTGCCAGCATAGAGCTGAAAGACAACATCTACAGCCACATGATCACTCCACAAACTTTTCAAACTGGAAGCCAGCAAAAACACCAAAAGTTCTACAAATATCCACTAGGTGGCATTAAACACAACACCAGCATTATCTATACCAGTCAACCACATGTTATGATCACCCCCTGTATTTTATAAAAATGAAAATGTTTATATCTCAACAGTCGGGACATGGCTGATAGAACAGTCAAAGCTATAGACATGTAGGGTATAATGGATATACACTGCAGCTCATGATTGATACTGTTAAGATTACAGCAAAAATCTGCCTATGATGTTTAACGTGAACAGTAGGACACATAGGTCTATAATGCATTTATATAATGATCTATGTAATATCATAATTACCTATATTGTGAATTAATTGCCATTTTCTCAGCTTCCTTTTCATCCATGTGCAAATCCGATGTGGATCTCTCTGTAAAAACGTCAGACAGTATTTCTTTAATTTCATAAGGGGGCACTTAAAAAATTAAAACTTCAAACAGTTACACTGTTGTCCGTGTTACTCGGTGCTTCACAAAATACTAAGTTAATTAAACGTACACATATAACATACACTGTTACATAACAAATGGTTGTCTTTAGTGGATGAAAATCAGCAGAAAATATAGGAAATTCACATTCTCCATTAACTGTCACGACATGGGCTCCACACTGCTTTATGAGATCAGCAGCAGGAGGAAATTCACCCTGGTCTCCTTACCTCATGGATGTAATTTCCTTGCCGCACATTTTCATACAGTACATTAGAATTGTAGGCAACCCTAAGAAAGAATTAATTACTTTCTGGAGGTTATTCTTTCTTTTTTCAACAAAAATGTCCTTACCAAAGCAGGCTTCTGTGATCTCCAGGTTTTAGTCCAAGGCCGACCAGAGACTCTTTTTAACTGAATGATGCTACGGTTTCCTGCTGCATCCACCCCGATTTTACACAAGTAAAAGTATACTTTGTCCGAATATTCTGTCCCCTCATAACCTGCTATGAATACTGCGAAGGGAACAAAATGTAAAAATCTAAGATTTTTAGAAACAACACTGCTATGTCCATTTCCTACATATTATCGTTTATATATGTAATAGCTGTGATTGTGGTGGGCTCTAGGTGTTATTCCTTATTACATGAAAACATGCAATTTTCTCACCTTTGACTGGCCTCTGAATCTGGAAATTTTTCCACAAGCTGTTTTGTTTGTATTTCCAGCAGGAACATAGAGGTCTTAAATCTGCAGGCTGAAAGTTATTTTATTTTGAGAACAGACTCAGGGACATCTAATCAATTCACCAATACAGTGAAATATTTTTACAAAACCAGTCAAATTCAAAGGAGCTGTAGGGTCAATGTATAGCTGCAGGCAAACAAGGCCTATCAAACAAAAGTGAACACCAAACAATTACAATACATTTTATGTCTAATACTACAGCTACTACCATTACTATTATTCAACACTTTGAAATACAAACTTAAATTGTATAGCGTACTTACATTTAAATAATCCGTGTTGGACAGATGCAGACAACATGTGAACTGAGCTTTCCTGAATTCATTTGTGTCCCTGTTAATGTCGTTTAATGCATTTCTTAATTTGGTCCATAATCGTGGCACTAAAAGCAAACACAGAAAACAGCAAACGTATACTCGTCGCGTTCTGAAATGTTAATTCCTACTATACACCATGAGTGGGGGTCATGTAGGCCGATTACTGGCAGAAACAGCGGGTTTCAAATGAATGCTTTATTTCAATATACTTTGGAACGCTATAAAAAGTATAGTTTCCTATATCATGTTTTAAAAGTGTGGCCATGAGACCCAGTTACAGTTTAAATTCACGTCTACGTGTGGATTTGACGAACTTGTTTATAAGCTGTCCTAATATTTTACGTTTGTATTCGGTTTATTTACATAATGGAGTTTTCTTGAACGGTACAGACTTAGATATAAGCCTACTATGTAAGAGATATACCGTCTTCATTAGAAAATATTCGGAGAGAAGAGTGCAGCAGGAAAAAAAACAGAATCTTCAGCATTTTCCTTTCAGAGTCATTACTAATCCAAATTGCGTCCTCGTGAAACTCCTTGCCTCCTGTCTTGATAGATACACCCCCCCCAAAAAAGGTTACCGTTAGCTACAACCAGTATGTTGACTGCACACGTATACAATTGTTGTTTTCACTTATCAATTCACAGAATATATTTCTAAATAGTGTTTTTCTAAATACAAACTTCCTCGATCAGATGTTTTGAAGTTTGAGTTTTGAAGAAAGAGCGAGTTATCATCAATGAAGACAATAAAGTAGGTTGTTTCACTGGCCTATACAGAACGCATTTAAGTTGAATATCTTTTGTTGAAAAAAAGTAGCCTTCTTTAAGCTGCAGAAACCACATACCAGTAGTCATATTATACCGTAGATAATCAACATTCCATCTTATCCCACCATTTACAATTACGTGTGATGAAAATAATCTTGACAAGAGTATTCTGCAGCATCATCACATTTGTGTCTTACCGTTCAAACAGCGTTGATTGCCTGTGTTAGAGTTTTTTGGTGTCTTGGTAACATTTCCCTTGCTGTCTGGCGGTGAGATTTCCCTAGCGTAGATTGCTGTGTAAAACTCCGCGGCGAACGTCATTATTGTCTGAAGTTGTATTTTTTATTTACGTGCTTGTGTACGATTGCAAATTTAGATATTGACATGAAATTCTCGCGTCGTGCACGAATTAAAGGAGGAATCTATCAAATAATTCGTGAATTTAGACAGATGGACTGAGATGGAATTCTTTATCGAGGTGATTTCATACAGTCTCCATGTGCATTTCCCTTTTGAATTGAAACAACAATTTGAATTAACATGGTAATTTTTAAAAGTCTACAATTATGAAAAGTCTACGACTATGAAATCGCGATGAGTGCAGAAAAGATGTGTTTTTTCCCCTCACTCTATGACACCTACACCACAAGCTCGGATATCTGGACTGCGCTGCTTGTGAGCAACGGAGGTCTGGATCAGCCCGTTGGGGTTGAGGAGCCCTGGCCAGAAACCGACCGCCTCTCTCTGGCTGATTACCAGCCCTTGGAGTTTTACTCTCCTCCAGTAGGAACCTCCATCCCCTGGAGCGCAGAGGACGATATTTGCGAGTTGGACATACGCCTGAAGGAGATTGAGTTACTTAAACTAGTCGGAGAAGGCTTCGACGCCAGAGGATGTAATGTCACTCATGCTTATGTTAGAAGAAAGCACTGATAGTTGTTCAATTCTTTCGAATGTACTATCCAATAATTTTAAAATTAGCATCCGAGGCTAGGCCAAAATAGCAGTGCCATTGCGTTATGGTGTGATCTATAGATAAGAAAATACTGCACATGTTAACACGTTACAAGATGAAAACTATAAATGTATAGGATTAACAATGCTGTTAAATCAAGTTAGATGTTTTGTTAGTTAAAAATATAGAGCCAACAAAAGTTAAAATCTCTACGGAATGTTTTTTTTTCACCTGTAGATCGGTTTTTGAGCAGCGTACTCTACGACGAGGTGCAACAATCGTGGAGCAAGAAGTGAAAACGCCGAGGGACGCCTCTCTTTGCCAGGATTAAAACTATTATTTCTAATACTGTGTACAATAATGAGCCCCATGTGTACCACTTTTTAAGTGTTTTTCTTCTTTGAGTTGACGAAGCTGTGAGTTGGTCTAAGTCCACCAATTCAATTAATATAATCTACCTTTAATGGCTGCAACATTTATTTCGAAAATTGAACATTTAAAGGGGGCTTCCTGAATGACGAATCTAACCAAATGAATACCAGTTGTATAACTAACTACAGCAATAATCTGTGAGCTAGGCTTGGACCAAAATTTTGGCATCCCGCAAATCTCAGTTAACATTACTATATTTAGTAGCGTTTTCTATTATCTAATTTATTACACTCGTGAGAGGAAAGCATAATTAAATAGTTTTGTTAAGTGAGATTAGCTGTTTGCCAATGTTTTATCTTCACTATCAGCACTATTTGGAAATGTATCCTCTGCCGGAAAATTATACTTGTTAATGTTTAAAGGAAGGCATGGTTCAAGTGCCTTTAACTATGTTGACAAACCAATGTAACTGGAATCCGGAAGAGTGAAGTGCTGTGGTACAAACATGCCCTTTTTTAATTGTTTAGAACTGGACGAATGAGCTTTGTGCAATGCACACTGTTTACACGGTATAAGGGAGAAAATCAGTATCATTTTGAGAAGTAGAACAGGAAGTTATATTTATATAATGTCAAGGTCATGTCAGTTGGAATTCGATATAAAGCTTTAGACAGATCTCAATCCATATGTATAGTTGAAGAATAAAGTTAAAGTTTCAGCTTCTAAACAAGTGGGGGCTTGGTCATTTGGTGCACTGATAAAAACTAACATGGCTAACAAATATGAAATAACCAACTCAGATGTTGTATCGGCTTCCTTTCAAATTACATATAACCTTGGTTGGTGCTCTTAGAAGTCAACACTTTAATGAGAAAGTGTTCATTTATACAAATGAAACAATGGTCAACAGCTGGAAAACAGAAATTTTGTTTTTACTACACATGTTAAGACATGGTGGCATTTTCATAAACAACATTAACCAAGGTTTCAGTAGATCAGCAAAAATTCTGGAAACCAAGATTTTAAAAAGTTGGTAGAATAATTAGTATGAAATAGTTTTGTTCCTACTTCCATATTTACAAGTCCATATGGCTGCGTTGTGTAGTAGTTTTATATAACGTGAAAACCATTGAGAACAATGAATTAGGGGATGTGCTAAAATATAAAAAAATAGGCATCCCTTGGCTGGTTGTTGTACAGAACACATGTGGACAAATTGTCTTTATTTATTGGCAGAGGGTCAAAACATTACAGTTCATATTCCTGTGAAATGGCATATGGAGATGACTGACTTGCTTTCAACAGGGCAGTCTGTAGACATCTTTAGAGGCTTTTCTCTAGCAGTTACAAACATCTCAGAGGAATCAAATCATCAGAAATATATTCACAAAATACAGAAAAGGTTGAAGTGATGCGCATTGGGCCTGTAACTAGGAGTCCTCAGAAATATACATTTTTTGTAACATTTTGCATTTCGAGCAAAAGAAAAATGCAACTGCATTAGACAGGTTATGACTGGTTGATTTTCAGAATGCAGCTTTTTTTTTTTTATATACCCCGTTTTCCATCATATAAATAAATATCTAACTATCACTGCTGTTACTGTATATATAAAATGAGTCATCAAAATATTTAATTGTTTGTCACAATATCAGAACACTTTCATTGATATTGCAGATTTTGCGTTTTGCCCCCCCCTTTTTTGGAAACTCCTGTCATTACACTCAAAGTAAAAAAGAACAAACAAACCAAGTTACAAACTTCGCTCCTACCTTAAGACAACCTAAACCTCACTCCTCTGGTTTCACTCATAATTTTTAATGTTATGCATATATGCACAGAAATTAAAGTGCATTTCAATGGTTCATTTATGAGTCACAGAACAATCATTTACAAGGAGATGAACTTTTAAGAAGGACATTCACAATCTGCTGTGACGAATCTCACAGCAGAGCTCAACACTTGTATAGTCTCATAATTTTAGATGATTTTAGACTGTCAAATCTACCATACGTACAAAAGCCCTCATGTCAATACTTCGACTGCATGCAGAAAAAGCATTCTTTTTTCTTAATTTTTTAAAAATACATGCCAATTATGTTTAAAAAACATTTTTTATTATTTTATTATTTTGATTGATGTCATTGTCTATGTTCAGAGCTAGGCATTTGTTCAGGGTTTCGAAGTATAGCTGGCACCAAGTGAAATGTCATTACCACAGCTAGTTGCATTTATTGCTGCAGATTCCATTTTTCCTTAGAACGTTTTATTTTACCGGTGTATATAATATACATATTATTAATCTCTACATAATATAGACTTTTTCCAAAAACTGTGGCTGTAATATTAAATGCATAGAATTGTTCAGCATTCCCTCTAGGTCACATACCTGAAGTTAAAATAAAGAAAAAATTGATAACATTTTGAATTACAAACTCTACCTCCTTGGTAAGAATTCTCAATACTCATACAGGCATTTCAGTGACATGCACAAGATATGTACCTTGCCATTTTCCGTCCTTCAAAGCGAGCTTTTGTTCATTTAACACCTTAATTCACGGGTACTTTAAAACTACCAAATATAAACACGCAGAATAAACCCACTTGAGAGGGAATTTCTGCATGCTATTCATGTCACACAAGCAGTGGTTTATCCGATGGACATTGTTTTAACTATATTACTGGCCATAGAAAATGCTCAGTGTTTGTGGGTTGATCACTTAAACACGGTTGTCAGTACAGTGAAGAATTCTGGATGATGACACGTAAGAAATAATGTTTTACCACTTTGTCTAATGACGTTTATCTCACCTGTGTCCTGGAAAAATTCAATTTAATTTATTACTCTCATAAACCACTTTGTCCTGTTTCATTATCGCTAAGACCAATAACATTTATTCAAAGCACTGTGTATGTCCATCGGTTATTTTGAAAATAAGTTTTTTTTCGCTCCTGAAATGTGTGATTTAATTGACCTGACAACCAGTCTTTTCTCACGTCAGACCTGTTGTTCTGCAGTTCAGATTAACAAATGTACTTTAGCCACAGAAGCCCACAGCTGGCCACTGCTTAGTAAGACTGTGATGTAACATGCCCTGCTGCAGTTGCTCACAAAACCCAAACACCTCAAAACACCAAGCTAAGCAATAACCACTACAGACCACTTACCCTATCAAAACACCCTTTTTATCCAACAAATGAAATCCTATGAATCTCTAAGTAGGGCCAAAATGTAAATGAAATGCCCACAACAATCATTTAAACCAGAACTTCTCTAGACTTGATTGCCTCTCAAGACCAATCAGAAGTGAAGAATATGCTTTGTCTCAGTTTCATTGACCAAGCTGCTCTATATATTAGCTCCTTTATAAGCCTTTTCTCTAGTAATCTGATCACCGCAGATCAAATTACTACTGCGGGAATCACATTCTGTACCTTTCCCTGAAATCATGAAAATCACTGAGGTGCACGTTGAATCTTTGCACACTGTACATCAATCACACCTGCTTGTGTTAATGAAATAGTTTAGTTCTCATGACTTTACACACAATGTTGACTCTCATGTATAATGAATACTTTCGCATTTTTACTTTTTAAACACAATCACTGAAAAGTATACAATGTTGGTTCATGCCTCAAGGGTAAATTATGTTTATGCCAACAAAATTACCTTGTATCAAATTTAATGAAGGTCTTTGGACAGTTCTTATGATTTTACAGGGCATTTGTCTTGATTGAGTGAGCTGATTTCATTGATTATTTTGAATCACGTTTTCAATGGAAAATATACAGCGTATTAGAACAAATGTTAGCACAAAAAATAATCAAAGTTGACAGCCAACGACAGAGACAGTACAGTTTGTCTTTAGCTGTAAACCAGAGTAATTCAGAATGAAGCACGATCAGGCAAATCCCTTCCTTGAGGAAAAAAGGGACAGTTTCTAATGCCTTTGTCCAGCTTAAAGGCGGGTCCAAAGCAGTCCTGCTTTCAGTGTCACGGTACTCAAAAACTTTTCTCAGGCTCCTGGTCTCTTGGAAAGGCTAGACCTGGAACTCAAACATGTCCGTCTGCTTCTTAGCCAGCTTGGCCACTTCCTCCCGGATGGCCTTGACCAGGGCAGCCGTAGAGAGGTTGCTGAGGGAGGTGTCGGGGGTCTCGACGGTGCCTGTCAGGCTCTGCTGGGACACGGCAGTGGAAGGCGTAGGTGGGTTGTCCGGGGCGCTGCGCGTGGACGAGGCCTGGCTGTACTGCCTCGGTAGCATGGGGCTGCCCTGTGGGTAGCGGGGGTGCGGGAAGGCCTCCACATACCCCGGCAGGGGCACCTAGAACAGACGTTAATGCCATCATCACTACTTCATCCCACAGAAATAAACAAGCTACATTACCATCACCAGTATAACATGTTGCTGGGTAAATACTTTCTTTCCCGCACCGGTATTTCATACTCATAGATGAATGATTTAAATTACTTAAAATAAAAGCAAAAGCATACAGGTAAACTCTCACAAATTTCACAAGGGGAAAACAAAAAAATCAGTGTACCACTATCTAAAGTGATTTTAAAATGAGCTGTCGATTCAAACAGAAAGTTTGAACATTTGCAAATGGCTTGCTTGGGATCTGAGCATGAGATGTGTGTGAGGCTTGACAGGTACAATAACAGACTCCATAAAATATGGTATTGTGTTCATCGAAGAAATTTGCTCAACTACCCTGGTATTTTGCTGTGTCCGCTCAACGCCACCGATAAATTCAGTTCAGCAAATGGTTTCTAAATGACACTGGTTCTGTAAAAAGACACTGCATGAAGGCATTTGGTTGAAACAAGCAGACAAACAGGAAAAAAGAAACATTCCATACAAACAAGGAAGCTAGTGCCCAGGGTGGGTCAACGAGCACATTGCAGGCCCACCAGGAGGAAAATGGCTCCGGTTTCATTTAAAGAAAAAGAAATCCTCATAAAATGTAAATAAGAAGTAACGATGGCTGTCTTACAGAGTCAGCCCACTGCGGCGGGACGTCATCGGGCTCTGGTGGATAAGACATCCAGGAGGGGCTTCGGTAGGAGGTCGGGGGCGTGGACACAAAGTAGCCAGAGTAGCCGGGCCGGCTGGCTGGTATGGCATAGACTGCTGAAATCGGGTTTCCTGCGGAGTTGGACACTGATCAGCTAACTGCATCACTGTGATGTCGTGTCAGTTTCAGCAACACAATAAATATTAATAGCACATTACTTTTGGGTGACACTGTTCTACTGTTTTGTAGGTTTTACAGGAAGAGTTATTCTTATAGATGGACTGTTCTTACACCCTTTTCCGTGTATCCAATGTGTAAAGTAGCGAAGTGAACACTAGGCGGCATTACTGAGCAATAAATTCTAGATTAGATTACTGAGCGTTTCATATCCACATGACACAAAATACCGACTCTGTAAAAATCTACCAATATAAAGGGGTTGACTGAAGTTTGTGTACACCTGTACAAAAAAATGTGTTCTCTTACTACTGAGCATAATTTGAAAATAATGCAGCATGCTATAAAATATCTAAATTTGAAACCAGTATATTTTGATGTAACTCTACCCCCTCTTGTGGACGTCACAAACCTGAGTAGTTTGAAAGAGACTGGTCAGTCGTGAGAGAAGGAAGTGCCGTTCTAGTGAGGGGCAAGTAGGGTGCGCTGTCATGCTGACTCTGTGTCTCAGGGGCGGAGGACTCTGATGTCCTGGCCTTCTGACTAATGTCTGATGAGGACCTGAGTGAAGAGAAACCAAAGCTATCAGCATTGTCACACCACCACACACCACTAGGTGGCAAATTCTAAAGCACCTCAACATGGTCATTGATATTCATGTCAGTATTGTTATACAGATTTAGAATTTTAATGCATCTGGGAGTTTAGTTTTAAATCACACCAGGGACATCAGATTTACATCACTGGGTATATTTCTGTGTATGTAGTGAGGGGCGGACTAAATCTAGTGCATGAGAAAACTATACCGCCTCAAAGAGGTCCCAGGCGTGGGTCCTGTTCTAGGGGGTATCGGGGGTGGCGAGGATCCCATGGCCATGTCAGGAAGCTGGGTGAACCTGAAAGCCTTGAAAGACAAACAGAGACCAGAGACGAAAGTCAATGCAGCACATTACTGCATATCCAGACGAAATCCGACTGGAGTACTGAGTGTATTTTAGCTTCCATCACACCTCCATGAATATCGCTTTTATGAAGGCGGAAAATAAAATAAGCAAGAGATCCGTCCCTGGCAAATCTGAAAGCCCCACTGAGCTCAGTCAGAACACAAAGTGAATCTGACAAACAGTTATCGGATTAGCAGGTTCTAGTCCAGGAAGCTTGCTTTGTTCTTTTATTTTCCAACTTACATATTATACAACTATACAGTTGGATTCATTTTTTCAGCTAAATGTACCCTTGGGGAAACATTCCATCCTTATCCCAAGAGTTTTATTCTCTGATCGCCACTTGGGTTATTGAAGGTTTGCCATGAAAGCACTTTGATCTGAAAAAGGGGCCGCAAAGCTTCAATGAACTCACAGGTTTGGGGAGGCTGCACTGGTACATGTCTGATCGGTAAGCCGGCACCCACTGCAGCCCGCCGTGTGTCCTGCTCATGGTGCCTGGGGCGCTGGTCACCACCTCTGAGTAGGGCATGGGCTGACCCGGGCTGTATGGGCTGTGGTGGAGGTGGTGGTGGTGGCGACCACCGGTGGAGTGACCGGCCGAGGCCAGACTGAAGGCCTCCTCCAGGAGTAGGTGCATCTGTTGCCGTACCTCGTCGATGGACGGTTGTGAGCTCAGGGTGGACGTGTCTGAATGACCTTTGACCTGTCGCCCACCACTGAAGACCCTGGGGCCCATCATGCGGTCCACATTTGTCTCCTCAATCAGCTCCGGCTCCGTCTGGCACACACATAAACGTACACACACACACACACAGGTCTTAACAAACTATACATGTAGGTTTCGTCTCATATAAATGGGCTATTCATTCGTATAAAATTAACCCGTCCATAAAGAAATGGTCGTTGATTGATATTCGAGAGATGCCACTTTCTTGCTTACTGGGGTTTTAAGATTGGTGGTTGAAATTTTCAGTCGACAAACACACCAGGGGCTGGATGTAGGGGGTCAACAAAATTGACCAGACTGTCAGGTGCAATGCCTTCACCAGACTCCAATGAAACCACACTTTAGTGAACAACTTTTTTGTCAAAAATGTAATTAGTTAATTAGAGTGAAACAGTTCAGGTAAAGGCAACCTTTGTTTCTATTTTGAATCTCATTTCAGCAACTGAACCACTTTAAATTGAGGCCAAGTTAAAGTAGGACTGGGAGTGGGACAGTGTGGGGGCTGTCTGCCAAAATCCCTACGTCTCACTGCTTGCTTAGACACATAATCTGCCGTCATTTTATATCATTTAGCAGAAAGCAAAAATAAAGCCTCCATCTATGGCACATTATCTAATTCGATTCGATCTTCCAGCTGTGAGCAGACTGTCCCAAAGACTTGCTTAAATCTTTAAAAAGTGCTTTTTTAGAAAGACTGGCGCAAGATCCAGAGTTCAACACCAGTTTAACTGAGTTTATTTTTTGGTTTTCCCCGGGACTATTAGCCCTTGACATACACTCCAGCAGACGGGAAGGGGGGGCCGCAGGTTTCATCCCCTCATCCTCTCTCAAATTCCCATCCCCTGTCTTCCTCTTTACCCCTCTCTACCTCTCACACTTGCCTGCTCTACATCTCCCTCTCTGTGATAAATAGGGAGGGCTGCTCATAGTGCCCTATTTCCTGTGAGCGGAAAGAAGTAAAACCTGAAGTGGAGTGCCATCTATATCAGTCTACCAACAACATGGACAGATGGATCCGCAGTCATCTCGCCAGTCATGTGCTACAGTAACAGCGCTTGGCCAACACAGAAGAACACCTCCCACTACGTTTTAGCACTACAGACAATTTGTATCACAACTGCGAGGTAACAACATCGAACGCAACGACATCAGGTAACGACATCAACGCAACAATGAGCGGCATCCTCAGAAGATCAAAAAAGGAAGCGGGTGTTTGTACGCAAGGACTGAACGTCTATTTCCTATCACACCAAGTAATCATTTTATATTTCGCTCGCATGTCGCGGAAGGCATTTAAAAAAATCTGCCCTTTACAGCATCAGAGACTTACAAATACTTTTTTTCACAGTAACTAACTTTTAACAAATCATTTACATTTTTCTTGCCAAATACATTCCATTGAATTGAGTCAGAAAATATTTTTTTCTTTGCCAACCACACACAGCTTCCCTTTGCCCCTTCAGATTCCTTCAGAAGTCCATAAGTGACTGTTCACACTTCACAGAAATGAGACTGACCCTAACTGCGAGATGTACACAGTGCAGACCAGTACTTACGTCGTAACCACTGTTGCGGATCCCCCTCCTTGGCCTCTCCCGCATGACCAGCAGGTCCATCTCGGTCCCGCCCGGGCTGGGGCTGTTGAGCGACTGCCGACTCCGGTACGCCGAGCTTCTCAGCTGTGAGTGTCTGGAATCAGGTCATCATTATCATCATCATCCCCATTGTGATCCTCATCATCATCATCATCATCATCATCGCCGTCATCAAACATCAGCAGGGGCGCACTGCCTCACCCCCCACCACTGCGGCTCACACATCAGCCTGTTATAGTCAGACCCGGACAGCGGGTGTTGAACACTCCAGAGTTGCTCTTTGCTCAGCCGCAAACAGGATAACCTTGCATTTCTTACTAATCAGGGATTTTATTATCAAACAACAAAATACCCGCTGATAACCATGGCTATCTAGCTATAGCACGTGGCGCTAGTGCCTAAGGACCCTGATCCAATGAGGCAGACCAGGATGAGATGCACAGATGCAAGGTGGAGCATTCCGCAGCATTGATAACCATACTGAAGCAGTGTATATAGCAAGTTATGTTACGTATTAGAACCCCAAACAAATTTAAATCAACTTGATTTTAACAATTAATCCGATTCTTTAATCCCTGCTTTCCAAGCGTGCACGTTTTGGGAAATGGTACAATGTAGGAGTGAGAAACAACCAGTGAACATGCAGTTAAATCCTCCAGGGGAGCTGTAATCCGCTGACAGGGACAGTAATAAGCCTCCTCTTACCAAAAGGTATATATAACTGTGCTCTGCTCTGTGTGTCGGTGATGTCAGCACATTGTGCCAGGGGTCGTCTTGTTTGCTTATCGGGCACATCATTATTGCGGCATGTAACACAACCTCTCAAACTTCCATTGACAAGGTTACTGACAAGGGTCTACCACTCATTCACAAAAATTGGATATCTGTTGGGATGAAGCGATACGGGACAGAATGGAACTAACCCAGAAGCACTACCTACTCCCTAAGTTTTTAAGCTTAAAGCCTCTGAAAGCCTCTTGCTATTTTTACGAAGATTGACCCCTCCCACAAAAACAGTAAAAAAGATCATTAAATGAATTATTTTATATTCCAGTATGTCACATGCCAAACAGCTGACATGGACAATTCACTCATATCAGGAAGGCAATTTTCACACATATATATATAAAAATATCAGAATAACTCTCGTTGTGTCTTACTGGGAAGAAATGTTTGCTGAGGAGCAACCATTAGAAACTGGCTATACAGTTCCGCCTACATCGTTGCAGATATCAGGGCGTCCATAACGTTCTTTTGTTCCTAGAACACTTAAGTTCATGTAAGTCATGCAATTCATTAATTTGCCCAGTAGAAAGTCATGCGTGAGGCAATGTGGTATTTCACATTCATTTTAGTATTATCATCATTCATTCTCAGGTTTAGCTCCAGTTTGGAGGCCCGATGTGAGATGTTAATTCATGCCCTATATTTGAAACTGTCAAATGAACAAATAAAAATAAAACATTAAGAGCCCACAGAGTCATAAGTAGTTACATACATCACTTAATGACAGGAAATGCTAATTTTGAGACAGTATTTGTAAACATTCTTCATATATTTTAAGATTAAATAAACTATGTTGACTGTTTGTCGAAAAACTACCTCGGTCAAATGCATACTGCTCGGTTAGCCTGCGTAACCTCTGCTCTGTACGCCATAGTCTGAAAGACCTGCACTCTACCTCCTCCTGGACTTCACAAAGGTAGAGGCCCTCTCCTCGTCCGGGTCCGGTCCCGGCCCCCTACTGAGCTCCAGCGACCGCTTCTCGTGTCCGTGCCTCTGGCGGTGGCTGGCTTCGATGGCAGGGAAGTCGTAGTAGCCCTTCCGCTTGGCCTTGAGACGCAGCTTGTTCCTGTAATGCTCGATGTCAGACTTCTGCTTCAGGGCTGTGCTCACCTTCAGGGGAAGATCACAGAATCACAGGCAGAGATGATTACATTTTTTTTTTTACTAAAATCATTTAAAAATTGACTCAGTAATTGTTCAGCAGATTTTTGTGTTGAGTGTTCAATTTTACATGGCAGGATATTTACTGAAGCAGTAAGCAATAAAAAGTATTTTGTTTACCCTGCTGGTTTATGAACCGGCACCTGCAGAATTAAAAACTCTGCATCGAGCCTTGCCTTCCCTACCAGACACAGGGAATGACATATGTGCAGCCTAGTAAATGCAAACCCATCATTTTAGTGCTGCTGGGTACAACTTCCCTTCCAAGCGGAAAAGTGAATCAAATTCGATAGAAGAGCTGCGTATGGTCCCCATATGCTCTGAGTTAGGGCAAAGGATACCACAGTAACCTTCTGAGAGATGCTGGGCTGGGCTCACCTCTCCGTTCAGGATGGCCGAGTCCTGGCTGCGGTCCGAGGAGGCGGGGTGCGAGTAAGCGGGTTGGGCTGCCATGGGTTTGATGGAGATAAGCTGCAGGGAGCCGGACGAGGTGTCGTAGGGATCTGCTGAGGACCCGGACACTCAGTCAAAAGGAATCTGAACCAACCCCCCACCCGCCGAGGCACCGCTCACCGGCCAAACGCTCACGCCCCGCAGAGTTTTATTTGGTGCCGCAGTGGAGGACGTCTGTTTCTCTCCAGTGCTCAAAGCAAATGGCTTTCACGTCCACAACAATAATAAACACAGCTATTCAGTATTCAGTGTATATACAGTATTGTGAATTTACTGTTTTGATCCTTTTGTCATGCATCAATTAGGCCATATTTACATACAAACACATGCATACAGTGAAGCAGGGTAATTAAGGAAGGACCTTTCTAAGACATTCCAAGTTCATTAACATATAAAAATAAAATACTTTTGATCTGTATTAAATACTACAAATTAAGTTGGCACGTTTAAATTGAGAACATTATTAATATTATGTTTTAAATGTAAACAAATTTGTTTATTTATTAATTAGTCAAATTGAAATGTCAAAGCCCATAAATAAAACTCCTGGCCATCAATGTTATTTTAAACAGTTTAATATGAACACTAATTAATACAAATTTTAATTAATTAATTCATTTATTTCTCTAAACTGCTTATCTTGGTGAGATTTGAGGTTGAAAAGATTAGTTAGAAATGTAAAATCAAGAGAAAGCTCTCTATGAAAAAAAACAAGCAGGAATTCTTACCAATTCTATTTCTTAATTTCATACCTGAAAAAACCAAGCGTAAACAGGCAGGGTCAAATAACAGTAGAGCCGCATTTAAATCCGGCAAATACCCTGCAGTACTCAACAGCCGGACCTTTCCCTGTGAATGAGCGTGAAGGAGACAGGGGTTGGGGGGGAACAGGCTAAAGCCTGTGAATGTCTCCCTCACTGAGCCACCTCAGGCCACGCAGACACTCCTGTGAA
The DNA here is from genome assembly GCA_025775065.1 of Hiodon alosoides. NCBI lineage: Eukaryota > Metazoa > Chordata > Actinopteri > Hiodontiformes > Hiodontidae > Hiodon > Hiodon alosoides. The sequence goes on along the minus strand of JAOYSI010023734.1, from coordinate 47,484 downwards.
TGTCTCCCTCACTGAGACACCT
>JAOYSI010023734.1:0-47362 GCA_025775065.1 Hiodon alosoides | reverse complement strand
CACGCAGACACTCCTGTGAATGTCTCCCTCACTGAGCCACCTCAGGCCACGCAGACACTCCTGTGAATGTCTCCCTCACTGAGCCACCTCAGGCCACGCAGACATTATGTCAGCAGAGAGTCTGCTTCATATGCATATATTCATCAGGGCCATCTTCCCCGTCTCTTTCCTGCTGAGTGAACACATTCCTGGATATAAAAAGGTACGGTAAGACAGACGGGCCACCATGCAGCACCAAAGGCAGGTAGGGGGAGGTGTGGGGTTGTGGGGTGTGGCGTATGGGGGGTGAGTAATGGATGTAGATAATGGAAGCTTCTACACTTCTACTCCCCAAATTGGTGACAGTGGATATGGATGGGCTTGGGAGAAAACTGCTGAGGTCAGAGGTCACGTGGAGCAGGTTGCTTTGAACCTGGTGTGCACAGCTCGCAGGAACCCCCCTCACCCCCCTCACCGTTCCTCTTGCGCGTCTCTTCCTTTGTCATTTTTTGCTGCGTTGTGACTTTCCGCTGCGCTGACAAGCCCCTGCCGGAGTTGAGCTTCGCCGATTCGTTGCTGGCGACGGAGCCGTCCTCACTAGGCAACCGGCTGCAAGTAACCATAGCAACAGGAGTGGCAGTAAGTTTTCTGCAGCTAAGTCGCAATGAACGTCAGCCAGCCCTCAGGCTTACCTGCGCTGACTGCAGTGCTTGCCAGAAACGCCCAATACACACAGTTCAACAGTAAGGCTACTTGATATACAGAAGGGGTCCAGTCCTAATCACAGTGTACAGAAATACACCCCATAATTTCCGACAGGAATGAACATAATATGGCTGACGTGATTGTACAATAATCATAAACATGCTAACATGCATTTAGCGCAGATCTGCATAAGTACAAACTAACAAATGCAGTAAAACGCCTTCTAGCCAATTCCTGATTATGGCATAATTATGGATGTTTTAGAATCTTCTCTTTTTATAAGAGCATTATGCGCCCAGGCTGCACCTTGAGAGGCAATAACACGGGCAGTATATGGCAAGACCTTATGCTGAGCCCGAGGACTGACAGGCGTGGGACTGCGCCAAGCACCAGTGGGATTACACAGAGCAGCCAGCCAGACAAGCAGGGCTCCACCATCCACGTGAGGTAAACACCGGAGACCACACTCACACGCCTCGCTCGCCGGCAACATTCACAGCGCTCCACCGACTTTGTTTAAAACTCCCTCATTGGCAGACGCTCAACGCAAACACAGACTGCCGCCGTGTTGCGTTTATCGCCATTTAATTCCTCACCTCACTCTTTATACCATTTGACCCCCACAGGGGGCCAGAAATAGAAATGGCGTTTAAAATGCTGCGGCCGTGGCCTTGGTATCAACAGCTTTCATGAACCGGGGGAGCCGACTGAGAGTTTCTCCGTTGGTCTTGGCCAGAGGTGCTTTCCTCCATCCGAAAACCAGATATAATCCTCATGAAAGCAACAGCAACAACAGCAACAATAACAACAACCTCGTGGATTTAAACCATGGGAGTGAAAGCGATTCACCGTGTCCGCTACAGACATGACAGCGCTTATGGGACAGTCAATTAAAAACAAAGTATTTAATGGTACGTATATTTAATTCTCAATTGTTGAATTGTTATGGGGTTTCTTCTCGGAAGGCTCTCTTCAAGCCTACAGAGTTTGATTTGTGTGGCAATGAAGGAGATCTGTTTTGCTCCAGTAGTCACAGTAAATTGCGTCCTGGTCCTCAATAATGACAACGGTTGTAAATTGCAATTCTCTGAAGTTACTGCTTTGAAAGAAAAGCTCCAACAGCTAGACCACATATTAGGTTTTGTATCGAGTGCGGAACATGTGCTTTCGTGGAATCACTATTTGGGGATTACAATTTAAATAAGATTGAAACATTTAGAATTATAATAATGTACTGACAGCTGGAGCTCGGTATGCTTTGGTTCTACACATGAGTGTGGTACTTTACATTACCTGCATTAATTTCAGACTACAGAATGCTAAAAGGTTAAAAGGTAAACATTGCAATTCTAGTCTGGATACAGCTAAATATATACATTTTTTTAAATACTACCCAAAAATGATATTGGTGCTAGCTGGTTACTATTTTCACACATTCCATCAGCTTAATCAGCAACAGCGGAGAGTCAGCAGACAAAACAAGACAAGGTTGTCCCAGATATATTCTAAAACCAATAAGGAACATTGAGTATTCAATTCATTTTGCGACCATAAGATTGTTCTTATGAGTTTGAAAATCTACTGATTTTTACTTTCAATTAATCAATCTTAATCCACTACTGACTCCCTTTCTCATTCATCACGCTAAAATGTTTTTGTCCCTTCCTTTTTCTCCAGCAATAATGTAGGCTAATTTAGCAGTCAACATTCATTTCACAAAAAAGCCTCACCGATGAACAATTTCACCTTTCTGTAAGCCAGTGTAAGTCAGGCCAATGATTTTATATTAATCAAAGAGGAATTTAGTAAGCCGTTATGATGGGCAGACAAAGATTATGCATGCCCACAGCATTGTGCCTTGCTGTAGGACCCTTAACCTGGTGAGATATATATCGAGGACACCTCAGCCATGCTAAGCCTTCGTCGAGCAGCTGATAAGTCTACATATACGACTTAGGACACCCTTCAGAAAACGGTGATTACCGTCCAACTCCTCTCTCAAAATCACCGAACCTATACCAGACTGACGCGAAAATGTTTCCCACGACTTCCCTCTCCAGCAGGAGAGCTGCTTAATTCTGACCTTTACACAACTTCAAACTCAACAATCAGTTCAAAACCCCTGGCCATTAACCCTTACCTTTGGCTCTGCTATCACTAGCACCAGTATGGAGCTGTAACATGAATAGATAAACCTATAGCAGCGTCTAAGTCCTTAATAAATTGTGTAAATTGTGTCACGACAGCAGTGTGTCTTTTAACTCTTTATTTTTTATAGTAACGTCTGCTTACAGGGTAAAGAACACGGGAAATCGATCTGACGGGCGATTGTTTTCTTACCTCTTTCGGATCTCACTGGAATGGGTCTTTCTGGAAGTACTCCCATCCTGGTACATCCCCCTCTCCTGCGACAGTGGGGCATCCCGGATTGGCAGGGGCAGTACCATCGTCTCTTGGGTAACAGGGAGGGCATCTTCTTCGCCACCCTGCTGGCCAAGGTGTTGTTTGGCATAGTCGAACCCTTGCACTGGCTGTGAGGGGTTGACAACAACTTTGGACCACTGATCACAGCAGTAAAATATCAGCTTTATATCAACTGTTGCTTAAGGGCAGTGACGAAGGCCGTGACATACGGTACCTTAACATTATTAAACCTTTGCGTCGTAACAAATGAATTACTTTCACTTAATATACTCAAGCAATACTATACTGGATATATGGAATACGGAGAGCAATGTTTCAAAAAGTTGGGCTTTTAAATAAAACTAAATCGAGTTTTTATGGTTAACTGGTTTAAGGAAAAAAATCCAGTCTCAAAATGTATTGGATTAATGGAAATTCGAAACAACTAGATTTGGGGCAGGTCCATCAGGGATGTCTCAGCAGTAAATTGAGCTAAGAAGAGGTCTGTAGGATTTGTATCACAGGGGCCAAAAAATATTGAATGACTCAGGAGCCCTGGCACCAAGCAGTGAGCTATCAGTCACACTCGACTGCTCATTTCCTGCCAAACGGAGGAGAAATCAATACATGGATTTCTTTGCCTCTTTGCTCATGGTTCAGGAAAAATATCTAGGCCTCAATCACGTGTGTATCATGCACAGATGGAAATGCTCTCCGTAACGAATGCAGTTCACTGAGTTGGCTGTGCTAACTCTCAGGGTAAAAATGACTCTCCCTTTAATAAGCTGAAATTCTGCAGAGATCTATGTAGCTGTCTCCCTGTTTCAGACTTCTCAGTATTCTATTCAGTCGTGGTGTACTCCTCATCAAAGCTCTCATTTGTGAAAGAAGGAAAGTTTATGTCCCTGAGCTCCGAAGGGAAGAAACCAATTGCGGTCCAAGGCGACTGGTAATCTCTGTGAAATCACAGGATGGAGCCTGCTTTTAAAAACCCAATGTGTTACGGCAAGCTTGCCTCGTTTTACCTCCATCTGACCACCAGACACTTCAGTAAAATACGTAAAAACAGATTAAGACCACCCCATTGATTTGTGGCCTTGGTCTGTCCATCTTCCATTGATTAATGGATGCTGTGCAGTTGTAGTTAATGAAGTTCACTGCCCTCCATTGTGGTGTATAACAAAACGGGGTTATATATGTAATTGCTGTTTTAAAAGCAAAATTTGCCAAACAAAAAGCTTAATGGTAGCTGGTTTTTAACAGAGATACTTCAAACTAAGGTCTGAGTTTTCCTTTCTACGGCGCTTAAACTAGGTCAGAGTGGAGCGGAGAGAAATGAAGGGCGAAGGGAGAGGCGAAGGATGCAAGGAGAACCACAAACTAAAACAACTTGGGCCACAGTGCCGCTGGAGGTTAACGAGCAGAAACATAAAATCGCACAGCACGAAGGTTAGTTAAACGTGTGCCTGCAGACGCTGTCCTAATAGGGTCCATGTTTAAACGTAGGCTGGCTAACCTATTTTTCCCTACGAATCTGGGGAATATCTGACCCTGTTCCAATGCACGCATAAATATGTACAGTACTGGTCTGTTGTTTTATAGAGAGGTCTGTCGTCTTCTATCACTGGAATAATACGATTAGCGCATTAATTTAAAGGTATAGGTTGGTTGGGTTTATTTTGCTCAAGGAATGTGTATTGATCATTGTGAGAATATGAGTTCTTCTACAGCTCTCCTGGCTGACAGCACTTTAAATGATCCCATCCTTCCACTGGCTATTTTTAGGTGTCTGGGGGTTGCTATATCTTCATATCAGATTACACAGAGGCAAGTGCCCCACTGAGAATCACTTATAACCAGGATACAATAAGCCTCAATGAGAATTTGCTTGGAAAGCGACTCCAATGAGCTTCCTCTGGCAAAGTCAACAGGGGCAACATCTCCTGCCTTCCATTCATCCATTCATTCAGAAATTATTCAATCCATACCTGGTGGTAATAACTGGCCTCCCTCCGATATGCCGTCTAAACAGAAAAAGAATATAAAAGACAAAGTGTTAAACACAAGATGAAGGCCACAATTAAATGTCACGCCAGTCCAACTGAAGCATAGAATATATAAAAGAGAATGTGCCATTGTTCGGTACTGTATCGTGTTGAGCAACGAGGGGTTGAGAGATACCTTGGCACGGGGGTTGAGGTTCCCCATGCCATCAGTCTTGAAGTCTGCCTTGTTCTTCCTGCACAGCACGGCAGTGATGATGATGATGATGACGGTCACCACAGCGATGGGTGCCAGCACAGCCGCAATGATCCAAAGGTTGTTGGGTGGGTTCTTCACTACGGCTGTTGGAGCCAAGAAAACTTACATCAATCCCATTCTGCCCTCATCAAGGTCTCTAAACAGAACCAGGTGTGCAGGGCATCACGGAACATTAGCATTTCACCTAAAAGGGCTTTGTTGATGTGTGCAAAAGCAGGGCACATAAGTGTTTTTTTTTTTTGTTTGAAACACTTAGATTATTGTTTCTGCCTTGTTCTCCGGCTCCAGTGAGAACTCTGAGTGGAGCTTTCCCCCACGGCACTGCAAGGTCCTCCCTGTAGAGCGATGAAACAGGCTGGATCGGGTTTAGATAGGGATGTCTCTCCGGTCCCTCCCGCCGTGTTAGCGTTTAGAACTGATAGCAGGCTTTGATGAAGTTAAATCAGGTCCAACCTGTAGAGCATGCTCTGTTTGCATGCACAGTGAGATACACTTATCCTTCAGAATCGGGTGTTGGCGTGCCCTCTACATTGTATTTGTGAATTCAAATTCACTCTTGTCAGTATACACCAGAAGAGTTTGCAAAGGATTAATAAGCATGTTTATAAATTATCTGTAAGCATGCATCTATGGGTTTATAATGATTTTATTAACCATTTTAGAATACTATGAATACTATTAATACATTAATATTATTATTAATGAAAACAGGCCTTCTAAACTTGTGTTCCATGAACGCTATAAGACTTCTACATGCACAAATCAAGCAGTTTGTCAGTGTTCCAGCATTTACCAGTGGCATAGAGGGAACCTGGACACATTGACTTACGCTCAGCTTGAAGCTGGACAAAGTAACCCAACGCGAGGGCCATGGTCTGGGAGTCCACGGTGTTGAGGATCTTGGCTGCTGAGGTGCCAAGCAAGGGGATACCATTCAGCTGGACGTAGTAGGTCATTTCCGCAGGGTTCTTTGGGCCAGGGACCCGTCTTATGCTGACCATCTACACAAAAATAAATGGAATTTAATAGCTTTGAGTTAAACAAGGTCTCATATGTTGCCATATGGCACTCAGCTTTTACTTGATAGAGAAAAAATTTGTGCTTTAACCTGGTAGGTATTTTAAGGTACAAAAACTAGGTCATTAATCTAACGTCCTTCCTTTTGAGATGGTTGCTGAATTTAATAGCTAATTTTATGTTTTAAGTTACATTATTTTCTGCAGCTTTTCTTATCTGACAATTTAAAAATAGAAGCTGAAAGGCGTAACAGTGACCTTACCTCAGAAAATATAAAATATTAGATTGCCCTGTAGACTCAGAGGTCTTGTTAAGTTGAAACATGTAAACAAGCTGGGAATGGTATAATTGAAACGGATTTAAAAGGATTTACATCTTTGGGAGTTGCTTTATATCAATAAAATATTAAATATACGTATATACAGATTTAAAAAATAGAAAGTGTGAGTACCCAATTTTGAATTATGAAATTATTCAAAATTATGAATACAGTCTGTTCTTAAATCAGTTGGGTCACTGAAGGCAGCAAAAGGGAATAACAATAACAAATGTGCACATTTTATTTCCAACGCAAACCATGTTTGAAATAAGTTCAATGGGTGAATTCCCAGACATCTGACTGTGCAGCAGCCTTCGGTGATTTCTCCTTTAATTCCCACATGGCACGGCGGCTGGGGCGTGGCGAGCCCCATCCTACCTGGACGGTGTAGGTCCCCACTGTCGTGGCTCTTCTGAACCGCGTCCCCTGCTGGGTGACGACGACGAAGACTTCTGCCAAGCGCTGCTCCATTAAGCTGGCAAAGCTCTGAGAGTTCCCCTCCAGGGAAGCATTGTCAACATCCTGAATTACTGCAGAGTGGCAGAGAGGCCCAGTTACAGAGCAGCTAAGATAGGTGCGATGGAATGATGACAAACGCAAGTGTCCTGCTAATGTATCTCAAACAGATAAAATCACATTAAGATGGTAGGAGAAACTGAAATTATCAAACAAACAAAAAACGTCTCTGTCAAAAAAATGGAAAAAAAATGTAAGAGCTATTATTGTGCATAATTTTTAATTTAGTTTCTGAAATATGCAGCCCCTCAAACAGGATATTGGAAATGAATTGGAATGGGGCATGGGTGAATAGCATTTTAATATAGATTGCTGGCTCATAAAAATAATTGCTACCTGAAATAGCTATACCAACTCAGTGTCTGCTGGTTTTCATTCAGATGAAGCGCTCAATTGCATTATCGAACCATTGGTTGAAATAATAAAGTGATTACCAGAATTTCCCTGTTATTTTCAAGCTTTTCGTTCATTGATCATTTGGTTAAGGGTTTAATTAAGCAAACAAGCAGACATTATCAGATTAAATTCAAACACTACAATGTTTCAGTATTTCTATATCTATGTTTTGTTTACTAGTGCGGTGGGTGAAAACTGGAAACATTGTTGTTGTGAAGTAAATAGGAACATGCAAGTATAAGAAATTCAGATTTCATAGATACAAAAGAAAAATCACTCTCGGATTGTGTAGCAAGTTATTAAAACCAGGGTGTTTTATTGTTAGGTTATCTACAGACAATGACTAGTGCTGACTGCACAATGACATATCTTCATGCATATTCTATTCGCTGGGCACAGATGTAATCCCAGGGTTACTGCACCGTACTTCTAAAATTCCATTCTGCCAGGGCTGAATTTGGTATTCCAGACACTTTCCTCCTTGGCAGAGGAAAGTTATATAAAACCTCACAGATAGGCACCTGAATAAGACATCCTTTGTTTTTTCATGTTAAAATCGCATTTGATTGCCCAGAAGTAAATGTCAGTAGGCTTTATACAATGGATTTGATGAATGACGAGATGGAGAGCCTATAGATTCCATACATTCACGATCATGGGAATCCTACAGAGCGAGTCAATGTAAATATTCCAACATATGGACAGTAGAGACACTATCCTTTTGCAGTCCACCAACTGGTTAATTAATTACCTGTGATCACCCAGTAGTCTCTGGTTGCTGCGGAGGTATTGAGGTTGTGGTACTCTAATGCTGTAAAGAAAAGAGGAAAGGTATGTTCGGTTCAAAGCTGCTCAGGCACTCTCAAAACGAGCTCATGTTTCAATTGCATATTTTCTGCTTGATTACGTTCTCTGGCTGACCGCTTGTTCAGTGGGGCAGCAGCGGACTGCAAAATAAGAGGCACTATTGATATGCAAGCTAATACTGCACTCTGAGATAAGCATGCCGGGTTGCGTTGTCACGAACACTGCAAGGATTTAGGGCCATATCAACTGCACAGCGGCTTGCCTTCTGTTCAGATTCTACCCCCACAGCAAAATGTCTTGGTTACAACATTTAAGCTAAATCAAAGTATATTTTATCCACCACTAGGAACCTAGTCTGAAAAAAGATTCACACATAAATGGAATGTCAGTTCGCAAGGGTAGGGGCTGGGCATCACTACAGTCTCAGACTATGAGTGTGAACTGTAGCGTGAAATTCTTGGACCATAGCATCAAATACAGGCGAGAGGAGTTCAAAATTAATCAAAACTGAATAACTAAGACACAAAATGCAGTGTCGTTCCTCCCGATTAGCTTTAACAAATAACATATGCTAAATTTTTCTTTCATTCTCAGTACATTCTGAAGAACCATCACCAACGACAGTAGTAAGATCCCATTGTTACCTATTGTATCTATTGTTTCTGCCGCAACAAGTATTACTTCCTTCCTGTGTTAATTCAATCAAAGGCAGAGGAATCACATCAAAACGAAGTCATGCCATAAAGAAGTTGTTTGTTTGTTTGTTTGTTTCTGTCACAATACACACAAAAAAAGGCTCCCTTGTTCATTTGAGAATATTAAGGTGAGCAGGTAAGTCTGCTGCTCATAGAGCGCTCTCCCCCGATTTCTAGTTAGGAAACTTCTTCTGACAGCCCTGCTGTACACGGAGCCCTAGGTCGTCTCTCATCTCCAAAACAGAGCCAACTTCCCGTCAAACTAAATGCGAAACTTTCAGTTCATCGGGGCAGTTGTTTAGTCTCTTTGCTACCCTGTCATTCCGTGTTTCTGTCTGCAATTCCTAGTATATATAGTAGCTGAAAGCAAAGAAAAGTGCATATCAGAACATGTATTCTTCTAGGACAGAGGTGATGAAATCCAGTCGATATGGGCGTCCAGGGCCTGCTGATTTTGATTCTACTCTTCTAGAATTCTACTGATTCTTCACTCTTCTACTTATCATGATACATATAATATCCTATGGCTTTAAATGCAAGACAGCAGCACTTTCGTGAGAAGGTTTTTAAGTCTAAAAAGTGCTGTGCTTTAGGTGAGGGCTTATTTTAGTGTTTTCCCTTAAAGGGTGATTTTCCTGAAATTTCTTACTTTCATCAAGTTGTTTGACTTTTATACAAAATCATAAAAAAATTTAATTAATTAAGTCATTAATTAAATGTTATTAATTACATTTTTGGTAGAATTACAAGCAATAAAACTTCCCTGTGTCTGACTGCTCCCAACGTGGGCACACCTGGTGCTTGATTTAAACAAACCTTATTACACTGTAGAACGCTCACCATACACTCAAGATATTTTGTTAGCCAATAGACCAACTGAGTCATTTTACTCAATTGGTTCAATCCATTCTGGCAATTCCTTACCCTTAAAAAAATGAACCCTGCATCATTTTCACCACGTCAACGTGCTAATACTGTCCACAAAAACCCAAGAGGACAGGAAACAACTATAGCCTCTTCAAATTCCTCGGAGGGAGAGGAGAGATGGGGGTGACAATCCCCGGAGAGCGAGCTGTACTTACGCTCTGCAATGATGAGCGGGGGGAAGAGGAGGAAGTAGCCCACCAGCTCAGCGCTCAGCTGGTTCAGGAGGTTGCTGGAGACCGTGCCGTTGAGTACAGTGCTTCCATTCCGCACCACGTAGATCAGGGTGACAGCTGGGGAACCAGAGGCCCTGTAGGAGCCCAGGACCTGACACACAGGCACAGAAACACAGGCAGTGGCAGCTGGACAATCTGCGGTGAATGGACAAGACGTGAGCAGTGCAAAATGACAAGAAAAGAAGATGTTTTATGACTCTGGCCCCCTGAGATAGATGTACCTGAACAGTAAGTCCGTGATGAGAATTCAAGACTTTGGACTCGGCTTCTGCGAAAGCGTTCTCCAGTCGCCGTTCCATCATCTGAGCGAATCCGCAAGATTTTATATTGTCTCCTGGACCCACAAACCTGAGGACTACATCAGCACAGGTAGCTCAGATCCATGTGTCAACTCGATTTCAGGATAGTAATAGTGCTCCAACAAAAATGCATTAACACATGTATCCTAAAGTGCCAGTAAGAAAAGAGAAAGCTCGCTTTGCAAATCAACTGCTTTGGATATTTATGGAAGACAGCAATTTGCCAATATGGTTTTCAGAACAGTACAGCACTTCACTGAACACCCGATACACCATTTAAACAACTATTGATGTTTTATCTATCTTTCAGATTGTTTCAAGTTACTAGATCGCTCTCTCTGTGTCACCAGGGACGGTTTGTGGGTCTCACCTGTTTTAAGCTGCAGGGATATGGCAGGACTGGGCCTCATGGGGGCGATGGGAACGGGCAAGGACTGCACCAAATGCACATACTGCCTGATGTCCGCCAGCAGCATATCCATGCCATACTCGCTCAGGACCTCCACCACAGTAGAGGCCATGTAGACCGTCCTGCCACTTGCCACGTAGTACCCCACCGTCACATTGGGCGTGCTGGTCAGGTTCTCTATCTGCAGTGAAAGACACATTTAAACCACATGGCCCATGCTATTATGCCTGTAGGCTTATCCTCAGATTGGAGAGATTGTTTAAAAATTCCATCTGTAACAAATACTGTCAGGTTTTCTATATTTGTAATATATGGTATATGGTATGATGACTATGCACCCAATACTTTACCTTCTTCTTTAATAATCATAACATGTAAAACATTCTTTAAATGTATATTGTATGTATTAATTGTTTTGGAGACTGTAAAGTTATCAGTTACCTCCATATTCTAACGGATAGGAGTACATTACACCAGGAAATCATCCCATCACACACAGAAATTAGTGGGATAGAATAGACTTTTGAGCACCCTGTTTATTTCCAGAGGGGAAAGGATAATAGTGGACCCATTCACAAAACAGTTAAGCTGCGTCAACCATTAAGATAGCACAATAATACAATAATAAAATCAAGTTAGAAAGCAAAACAAGTTTGTAAGTCCAATAACACATTTTTAATAGAACTACTTTTGTCTATATGGTTTCACATGATTAACCAAGGAACCTTAAACCAATCCATGACACAAACACATTCACCGCAATTACGCAATTACTGTAATTAACGGGAATCTACAGTCAATGATGATGATGACTGATACTGACTACCCCAAAAAAAAGGTCATTCATTTCTATACCTGGGCTGTGAGGTTCCTCAGAAGCCGTAATCTGGAAATGGCCATGACTCTGCACTATTTCCTCACAATCAAGGCCCGTTGTGAAGGATCTGAACAAGGGCTTTTATTATGATGGCTATCAACACGTCCAGCTGCCGTTTTTCCCATGAATGTGTCATTGAGAGATTTTGTTTCATTGAGAACTGGAGAGAAACTGCAGTCCTTCGCTCTCTCAGCACAAGGGATTACCACGCATTCATTCTCAGCATTGCAGCGATTTCAAGTTTAAAACATTAAAAACTATTTAAACACACAGCGTCTTTCATTGGTCTCATTTAGTTTCAAATTACATTTAATTCCCTTTTCTCTCTCTGTCTCTCTGTTCCTACACTCTACGTTTAAAAAGTCTAATTTTCTTTTCAATCTGTCACTTTCCTAAGAGACAAATTGTGGGGGCGGTATATTAATATCTAAATTACCAATGACAGGAATACTATTTTACTAGGTGCACTAAAACTTAAAGAGCAGCTAAGGCTTTATGGTTCTTTTAACCTTCAGATCAATATGGCAAGCTCTGGGATATTCTTGATCCTTTCCTGGAAAAGGCCCAGAATTCAATTCTAACTTAATTCACACATGTAACTTTATTCACACTCTCTTTGGAAAATCATAAAAGGACTCTGACCACCAGTGCTTCAACACAGAATAGACACTTTCCCTACTATTGTCTCCCATACAAAGATATTGTTTAATTTAGAAATTATAACCACGTTCATTTTCTCAGTACAGTAGGTAATTTTTTCATTCATTTTCTTTAAAACAGATGTTTCTCTTCTTTATTAACCCATATGGTGTAATTGAAGCTCAATAACCAGAAAACATCAAACTTGGAGATGAAACAAGAGAAAAAAAATTATTTTTTGAACTGTAATGATGCTATTGTTATTTTAAAGAAGAAAAATAAAAATAATTATTATTTTTGCCTCAAATTTCTACAACAATTACTGTAGAAGGCAACATCATTCCGTACGCCCAAAGTCAAACAGCGAGAACTTGCTGACCTGTGCATGCACATGGCTGTTGTTGAAAGCTTTCTGCAGTGCCTGTGTCAGTCCTTTTGGGAGGTTCTGTTTCAGTGCATTATCAAGCCGGTTTCTCCTCAGGTGCACAGACAGAACTACAGGGGGAGAAGAGACACTGACAGACAATAATTAAGCACTTTTTTCCGCCCACCGCCAATCAGATCAAGGACTGCCAGTGACCTTTAGGCAACATTTCCAAGTCTCAAACATTAATGACATGATAGAACTAAATCATAAATAACTAACTTGAATCTGTTGTTCAAAGGCATAGAAGTATATTAATAATAGCTGCAGATTCATTAATATAGCAGTGCAAGTCCTTGCCATACGGTATTATGGCAATTGCCCATACCTGTTTTCACCCTGATGGCGTCTGTGATGTTGCATTTCATTGGAGGGAGGTCAGTGGTGGAAGTAGTGCGCAGCCTAGTTGTGGCTTCTCCAGGAGCAGTGGTCTTGGGGGTTTTGGTAGTGGTAAAGGACACAGAGGTTGAGCCAGTTGTTGATGTTCTTGGGGATGCTGTGGTAGTCTTCTTTGAGGCTGTCATCTCGGTTGGCTGTGCTGTGGTGGTGGGCAAAATGGTACTCATGGACCTTGTGGTTGAGGTCATGGTAGTAGTCACAGTTGTGGGTTGAAGGCCGTCATTTGCCTTTTGAGCTAAAGTTGTGGATGCCACTCGCGTGGATGTGGCTTCGGAGTTGTCAGGTGTGGCAGTGTAATTCATGTGGGCAGGGGGTGAAGTCGTAGCATTTTCTGTTGGAGAATTCTCTGTTTCTGCAGACGTTGAAAGAGAGGATGTTGACAAATCATCCCACTGTGGATCCTCTGTAGTAAGAGAATGGGTAGCATTTCCTGACACAACTACAGAGTGAATCACAGAAATGGATGATGTAACATCAGAAGGCATTGAGGATGGGGATGTTGTCCCACCAGAGGGCTTCGGATAACTGGATGTCTTAATAAACGGCACCAAGGAGCGAGATAACATAAGAGAAGACATAATGGGACTGGACCGTGATTCAGGGGTATGACTCTGGTAGGTTGACAATGAAAATGACGATGACGCAACTGGCAAGCTCATGTCAGTGGTCAGTGATCCAGATGACAAGGTTGTTTCTGGACTCGGAAGCCCCAGGTCCGTGTTCACAGAGGTATAAGATGCATATATATTAGAGAGTGTATCCATGGACACGGATGATGATTCATGAGCAAGAGATGTGTAGTGGTAGACAGAGTTCTCAGTAACAGTTTGGCTCTCCTCTTCTCCTGTTGCTGACAAACTGGTCAATGTGGAGGAAGGTGGCATGAGAGATGGGGGAGAGGTGGCTAATGAGGACAGGCTTGACCTTTGCAGAGTGGACAAAGTAGCTTCTGCCAAAGTGACTTCAGCTGTTGAGGTTCCGTAGTTTACAACATCTGCCACAGTGGTTTTCTCTCCTTCAGAAGAGATACTGGATGTCTCTTTTGCTGGTGATGAATAGCGATTCCAGGCACTTGAAACTGAATATATATCATTTGGAAATGTTTGAGATTTTTGGTCATCGGTTGCGGAGGACGTCCCTACAAATGTACTGCTTTGTCTTTCTATGTCATCGATATCGGATAAATAAGTAATAGAATATTCTGAAGATCCATTTGTTACATTTTTGTATTCCTCTAGGAACATTTCAGTCTCTGCTGGGGTCAGTTCTGTACCAGTATCAGAACCTGATTGTAAGGTAATAGTACTGGCAGCAATGACTGACGCTGAATCAGATGTGACTTCTGTGGGTATAGTATGAGATGGGCTTACTTTGCTAGAAAGAAGAAGGTTATCACCAAAGGTCAGCAATGCATAATCTGGAGTCGTGTGCTCAAGAGCAACAGAATGCATCTCATCCTTTGTGTTTTGAGATAGCCATATTTCTGAAGTGCTTCCAGTTGAAGTTAACATATTTAATCCCTTTGTGGCCTCAGTATAGGAACCTGAAACACTGCCAACGGTATTTGGCTGTGTTCTCGTTTGAGCACTATCTCCATCAATAGTCACATGATGTTCACCAGAGGTATACTCTGCACTACGTCCAGATGTGAAATCATTAGTACGAAAGACACTCGACAAAAGTTCCCGTTTAGGTCGAGTAGATTCTGAGACGTGAAAGGTTTGCGAAGATTCCACAGATGTTGATTCTAGATATTCTACTGGCTTACTGTTGAGAAAGTCCAGTGTGTAAAATTGATCAGATACAGCCTTTGACACAGAGGAAACTTTGGGAATGAAAGACAAAAAAACATCAGAACTCTCTGGCATTTCAGGGGTCACAGCCTCAGGGCTATTTGAAGCCAGTGGTGACTGGGCTGGAAATTGGAACAGCGAGGTCGCAAGAGGCGATGTCGACAAGCTTGCAGCCTCATGTGGAACAGAAACAAACCCACCAAGGGTTGTTATGGATGAGAGATTGTCACTTTTCTCACCTGAGACGGCGCCTTCACGTGCTCCGGCAGTCTGAAGGACAGTGATATCCCTGATGGCATATGTAGTGTTGGACTCTGGTGGGGAACCGTGCGAGCTTGTTTGAGATCTTGCTATTACCTGCTTGGGTGTGCCTGATGGGTCTGGAAGAAGTTTTGATGTGGGTTCTGGTTCTAAAGTCAAGGAACTTTTTAGTGGGGTTGTGGAAGGTTTAATTTGGGGGTCACTAACTGTCTCTGAATCAGGAGGAGAACCAAAATACGCTAGAGCTGAAGCTTTTTCATTCTGTGGTATAGGTGGAGTCAATGTAAGTCCTGTATCAACAGCAGAGTTCTCATTGCTATATATATAGAGTACAGAAACGTCTGAGCCAGGATGGCCTAATGAGGTAACTTTATAAACAGACTTCATTGGGAGGTCTGGTGTTAGGCTCTCTTGAGGGTTTGTTGGTGATGACAACATGTGTTGCACTGAGAACATTGCACTCACTTCAGTTGATGTAGTGTCGACAAATGCAGGTGAGGAAACAAAAGAGATTCTTGGGGTAATCGCTGGTGTCCTACTGGAAACGTTTGTGTTTGAAGGCACCGCCGGCTCTGTAGAATGTAAGGCACTTTCTAACAGTGGCTCCTCAACATCTGGTTTTGCGCTTGTCCCTTTTCTTAAAAATGAAAACACTGTCGTTTTCCCAGCAACATGGCGAGAACCAAAATGGGTATGGGGAGAGCTAAATGGCAACACTATGCTCCCCATGCTCGACTGTGCTGTCGTCATCGGGGCCATCGGGGTCAAACCGGTAGCTTGTGGAGAAGTTCCTTCTTTTTTGACCAATGTTTCAGAGTTCACAGGAGAAAACAATGCAGAAAATAAAGGTCTTGTTAACTGGTCATCTGAAGACACATTCCGTTTAACTTTACGGCTGACAGCTGACGTATGCTTGGTGGAGGATGTCTTTGACGCTGTTACAAAATAGAATGGGAGATGTATAGTGGTATTAGCTGCTAAATATAGTTCTTTATTTACTGATGACATTTTGGTGCTTTCGTCTGGCCCTAATGAGATTTGGAGAGGTGTGTCCGCAGTTTTTCTTGCTTCTGATTCAGCCATGGTTGTGAAAGAAAATGACTTAGAAGTATTAGATCTCGGCCTCAGGGTGGCTTTCATGTGAATTTCATTACCATTGCTGGTAAACCCAGAAGTTGGTGTAACTGTATCAACTGTAGCTGTTGATTGTTTTGTTAAAGAAATGCTGCTAGAAGAGCTTGGGTGATTATGAGTTGGCATGAGTGTCAGCAACAAATATATCGATGATGATAACAATGACATAGGTGATGATGATGGTGATGATGATGGTGATTCTGATTGGGGCAGAGATGAGGCATGGTGGTGCATGCTGGGAGTCAAACCTGAGTAAGATGAAAAGTTGCTGGTCACCGCAGAGGCTGAAGACAAAGGTTCGGTCCCTCTGGAGGCATCATCTGACAGCCATAAATGCAGTTGGGTGTCATTGCTGGAGATGACTGGAGAAGCTATAGACTGAACTAACGTCTGAGGCCTTTTGGCTGAGCTAGCCAGCAGGGTCAGTATGGATGAGAATGCCGGCTGTAACCTTGTGCTCTCCGCAGCCCCAGGTGGATCTGTTTGGAGTCTTGGGAAAGGTTCCTCTTCTGCCATCAACCACCTGGAAAATGGGTGAGCAGGGCCTGTTGAAGCCACTGAATCCTGTTGGAGGGCAGAGAACCCCGATGTCTCGTAATTTCCTTCATCTGGAAACAAGTGGAGAAAAGCACATTAACGAGGTCACAGTCCCCTGGGATTTTAGCCAATCCCTGCTTGTCCACATTACTAACTTAATGTTGATTAACTGTCAATCTACTCAGCATTTAATATGGAGACAATTTTGTTTAATGTCAGTTCTCCAAGAACACTATACAACACATTTCCTTCCTTTCTACTTTGGCAGAAATTCTACTATTGTCCCTAAACACCAGATTCACTTTAATAAGCGGTAGATAGACCAGCGTCACATTATCAAACAGAAAATATTAAGAGAATATGCAAGACTTTGAATATGTTTGGTTTAATATCTAGAGCAAACTAAGATTCTCAATTGAAAAGACAAGAGCTCAAACAAAGACTTTTCAGGAATTGTTTTAATTAGGTCTTGTTTCAAGTCTTCTCCAAGTAAGCGCTTCATTCTTAATTATGCCTCGCAAGCATCTTCTGGTGTCATATCTAAGGTTATGCGAGATGTTTTCTCAGTACTTTAACATGGCCTTCCACATAAATCAGAGAAGATACATGAACCTCTTCAAACCCTCACAAAGCGGGGGGGGAAGCAAATAAGCACAGGTAAGTCATATACTAGGAATTATTTAAGGTGCTGCGGTGAAGAATATGCTGCAAGAATGCATCACCTGAAAAGTGCATCACTCTGTTGATAAGGATGCAATGTGGAGGATACCACCTGATCTTGCACAGAGCAGCGATGTCACCTTGAGCATGGCAGATGACCCAGAAGACTGGATCAGGTGTCTAAAGAGCTGGCAGAGTTCTCTGCTTCTTCAGTGACAGGGCTGACAGATCCTGGCACCTTCCCACCATGTGTTTATCATTTTTATTCTCAGCACGTCCTTCAAATTTCTTCACACATGCATCTTCAGGATTTAAAAAAAATCTATTACAAAAATTAGCTAGCTTGTCACATAGTCTACGGCCAGAGGATGCTTAATTCCCAAGGCACATCCACTGAAAAGATTTGAGTATCTGTTTTAAATGCCGATGGCTTTACTTTTTTACAAATGTAGCAGCCTGACACACAGTCATTGCCATACACCCAGCCCTGGGTAATCGCCTCAAAAAATGGCCCTGCTTGAATATAAATATTAGAGTGATACTATAATGAATAAATGAGCTTAGCAAATGCCATTTTTCTAATTTTTTCGGAATTAAATATCACTAACATCTCAATTTTTTTTCTATTGTGCTATTATAATTATATATTATAATTATAATGCGTACACAGAGATCAGTTGGCGAAAACGGGAAAGAAAAAATTCCACCAACTTCAATAGCAAAGCCAAAAATACAAAACCCTCCCTCCCTCAAGTTCTATTGTGGAATTGCAAATAGCTTTCCTCTTTTATTTTACGAGTACATGCTGTATAAAATAAATCTCCTAAAACCAGCATGAGATGGTTCAATCTAATGGACTTATTGCCTTTCACTACACGAGCATGACAATATGTCAGACCAAGTGTTGGGCAAATCAAAGGAGACTTGCCCTCTGAGCGATATCCACCTGGTCCCACACAGAGGAGACTGGGACCAGTCTGTGGAGATCGGGTTAACTACTTGGAGGGAGGGGTGGAAGCGGGCACTGGAGTCCCAGCAAGGCGCTGGAGGGGAACAAAGGAAAAGTGTGAACTCTCTCACACCCTGAATCCAGGTGGCAAGGTAAGCACATGGAGGCCCAGGGAAAGCTGTCTGTGGTTTCACACACCACTCCAGCAGGATGAAACAGAGAAGCTTCATTTCTGTGTCTCTATTCAAAGTCTCCATCTGTTTTCATGTGGAGAATATGATTCTCTCTCTCAGGAGCTGCATCAGGGAACTGAACCTCCTAGCTTATATGGCCCATACATAAAACGTCTCTTTTTTACAATCCTTTATTTGTTTTGTTTTACAGAAGACCATGCCAGCGCTATGATGTTCTTTTCACCTTTCTCCTCACAAGAGGCACAGTGTGAAAGAACTTAGAGTTTAGGTGTAATAAGAGATACATTTGAATGAGACAATCAGCAGCGCAATGCATCAAAAGTTCAAAATTTATCGCTAAATGTATTTGCTTAGCAGGCATGTCAGTGGACCAACTTGACTGAAGAGTTTACCAATTGTTTGAGAAAATATCCGGGCAGCATGTAGGAGAAGAAAAGAGCAACGAGTGAAGCATGGTCAAAGGAGGTCAAAGACAGACTGTTGTCAGGTCGTCTTGGAACTGTCTGAAAGATGAAATCTCCAGTGGGAGGGACCTCTGACAGCTGTCAGTGCTGGTGTTTCCTGCTGTGGCTGTAGGCCTGTGTATTTTAATGGGGTGAAGAAGGTGGGCTAAAAGACATGTCCCTGAAACTGAGGGCTGGGTATGGGGCTGGTTTGTTGCACCTTACGATGTTTACTGGACACAACAGCATACAGGGCCAGCAGAAGACAACAGCGTAGGGTGGTCAAAGTTCTATTAGTTTGGTTCCCTCAAAAAAAACATCTGTTTTGTTTTTGCTAATAATTTCAGCCACCTGCTGAGTTCGCCACTAGTGTTGGTTATCATTTAAAATCACATTGCTTCGCATCAACAGGCACATCCAACACATTGCTAGTACCAAAACCAACATGATTATGGATAAACGATTTGTCGCGGTTGAAAAGGTCTATGGAAATAAGTGCAGGGCTTTTATAGGTGGTGGTCTAACCCTAAGCACAAAGTGTGTCTGATTTCAGCCCCTATGCTAATTAAACTGCCCCCCCCCCCCCACTTGTTTCCATGCAATGGTGCAGCCCAGTCACAGAAAGGGGTCACACAGGGGACATCTGACAGAAGCTCTCAAAACTACAGACAATAAACTAGCATTGCTCTTGAAATCTGAAAAAGAATCAGTCCCCCCTCATCTTCTGTGGTATAAACTCTCCTCAAGATAAACAGTCCTTTCATTTTGTATTTCCCTTCATCCTTTCTCTTAGATGTCACTGTCTTTACCCAGTGTAAATTCACTGCGATGAGGTAATCGTAACACTGTTTAACCAAGTCAACAAAATGTATATTTATTACTTAGTTAGGTAGCACTTACGACTTACACTAGCCAGCATGCAGGCATTGCAAAACCCAGAATCCATGATTTGGATGTATTACAACTACATCCCACATTCTCATAACACTAAATACTTCTAAAGCCAACACAATTTCTTAGTACCTTCACACCCAGTTCTTTCAGACATTACTGAATGGTTTAGTGGGGGGGTAAACCACAGTATCTGTTTGTCCGTCACTTACTGTGGTAGCCAACAATATTAAAGGGTTTGGCCATTCCTAGAAGGCCCCAGTGTGGCTTTATTATAAGACTAAACTCTTCTGTGACGGAACAAGGTCCCTGAATCAAATCCTGCTCACCGCAGTCGCCCCTCGCTTTTGAAGTCAGCTGCAGGGATGGTCCTCAAGGCTTTTCCAGCCATGCAAAGTAGGGACAATTGTGATTCTGTCAGCATGCATAACGCCAACACTGAGTACAAGGAATTATTTAGGTTCCACAGAACGCCTTTGATGCGCCTGGCTCAGCCAAGACGCATGGCAGTGGAAAGTCTCAGAGGCACGCAAAGGCAACCATGACCCCATTAAAGCTGTTTTGCACTGTTTCTGCATCTGCTTTCCAGGGCAACCTGTGTCCCTGTGGTCAAGCAAACTCCAAGACAAGAAGAAAGACCTGCTCAAAAAGCTGAAACGGAGAAATGGAAAAAAATTATTTTTCATTTCCTGTTGTAGCCATTCTATGCATCAGCTTCTTTTAATAGTGGTTTTTAGAAAGTGGACAGTAAGTCTTGCTCAGGGCATGAAAAGCACTGCAGTTTTGCCATTCACAGCCCCTCTGCCCTGAATGAGAGAGTGCTGAAAGAGACTAAATTCTCAAAAACCTCTTATGATATTTGAAAAAGCAGGAAGCCAGCAGCATTCCCTCTATGTGGCCAAAAAAATAATCTCAGCGACTGATTCACAATTAACTTTCTGGTTTTCTAATTTTTCAGAACAACTCAGCCCAGCATCTGATGGTGCAGACATCCCATACAATATTCAACTTCTTTTCAAGTGGGAAAAGACAGTTTGATCATTCAAAAGTCAAAGCTGATGAAACAGCAGAGACCAAACAGTCACTTCTATAAAATAAAAAAAAAGATCATGGTACACCTTTTATTTGCTAACTAATCCTAAGTGTCAAAGATATGTGTGGTCACAAATGCATCTAAAGTTTAGCATATTCAATTACGGCTCTGTGAATTAATTACCCGGACACACATCGAGAGATAAAAACAAATTATGAAACATTAGCTTGCTTCAATTCAAACTAATCTAAACAACCAATTTTTGTTGTTGAGACAGATGCTTTTTTGAAGACAGAATTACATAAACTGACAAAAACACTCCAGTTAAATATACATCTGCTTGATGAAATCACTTGAAAAGCCCCATGCTGTGATTTGTTTTGTCGTGAAACAAGTAAAATGAAAAAGCCCTCAAATTCCATGGCAAGCAGATTACCGGGAGGCTAGTCTCTTACTTTTATAATGCTATTCAGAACCACTAATATAACCAAAGGCGCACAGAAGCTAAAAACAAATAGAAAACTACAAGCAGTTTTCTCTCTCACAACCAATCACTAGATCGCTATGGTGGGCATGACGGGAGGTGCGCAGTCTTAGGAAAGGGCTCCGTAAATTACAGGTAATTCTAACTGAAGCCTGTGGAAAGACTAAGGTGCCATAAAATGTGGTTAGTTCTGCAGCAGTAAAATTATTTTCCGTGCAGGCATTTTTACAGGACAGAGGGGGTTGCAGGGGGAAATTCTCAGAAAAACAATGAATTTTCACACCTCTGGGAAGCATTCTGGGAGGGGAGGGGGTTGTTAATAACCCTCAGGAGGTGTCATAGACGTGATCCCAGAAACAAGGTCATGATCGCACACCTCCTTTTTGAATGTGATTCTGAATAGCATTATAAAAAAAGAGACCAACCTCCCCTCCTGGTAGTCTACTGAAAGGCAGACACTACCGTAACAAAGGATAAAATGCTGGAGATGTGTGGTTGTTATATAGCGGGGGGGTGGTCCTGGAGAGCCTCAATGTCCACAGGTTTTAGAAGCACATTTCATCTGGAATCTGATTTACACCTGTTAACCAGGTGAGATTCAATCCAAACAATTACTCCAATTAAACAATTAACAATTGAAGTGAAAATCTGCATATGTTTGGCCACCCCTAGTGTACAGCTTACAAATGAAGAGCCTTTAAAAGCCAGACTCCCTGATGTAATCACTGAGAAAGACTGCCCGCATAGGAATAAATCAATAAAATAAGAGCACCACCAGTGAATACACAGTAGTTCATGGTGTGCAGATTTGCTCATGTAGGAGAATCTGTCAGTTTAACACACCGAGACAAAGCACTAGCACAAAACACAAAGAATAGTGGTTCATATACAGTAGTTCATGGTGGTACAGGAATGCATGAATGAATGCTAAAACAGAAGGTGTTACAGAAGAACCAACATGAAAAATATATTAAAAATCAGCACTCCCCTACCTACACATTATATTAGGTGCACACCCTAGAAAAAAATGTTGTGCTGTAGTCCACCTTTCATTTTATATGTATTGATTTGACCTTCTGGAGATAGGTTGTAGAAGTTTAAGGCATAGGTAGCTATGGATAGTAAAAATAGTAATGAAACCATGACAACCACATGATCATATTTATAGCAGGTGATCAATACCTGGGTCACATTGTATAACCTATGTTTTAATAAATGTATCATGAAGATAAGTGGCTTGATTTTTAAACAGTCAGATTTCACAGTTGCAGAGAGGGAACTGAGAAAATTCAGAGGTGGTATTCACCACTTGTATTTTAGACCCACATATGAGAGATATAAACCCTCAGCACTTAAGTCTGAGATCGATCCATTAACTGCAGAAACCAACATCGAACATAGCGAGACCGACATACAAATAATATGTAGCAATGTAAGATATAAAATAGCCTTGCAATGTCTTATAAAAGTTACTGATGCTGAGACTGAGACAATATTAATAACAAAATTGACTGTATCTGCTGTTTTCCATTCTACAAGGCTCAGATGGACAGTCTTGCACAAGAAACGCCTCTTGCAAGCCTCCCGAGTGGCTCAGTTGGTAGTAAAGGCTGGAGCTGGATTTATCATTCCCGTTTGCGACCTGGTGAGCAAAGCAGCCGGGCATATTGGCAGAGCGCTGCACGGGCTGGGGTGGGGTAAAGCGGCGCATTAGCACAATTGGGGGGGGGAATTAGAATTATTTTTTTACAACTTTTGTCTCACTTACGTTTGAAGTCATGTAAGTCATAAAATCCTTCCATCCTGCTACATTAATTTTGTGATATGTCTGATAAGAAACTTTTTATTTGATCAGTCTCCTTTGAGTCTGCAAAAAAAAAGGGATGGCTTAAGGGGGAAAATAATTGAACTGAACCTTCTCAGCTGATTATCCCCTAGCAATTTCATCCATAAAAACAAATCATGAGACGACCTCCCAATTCTTACAATTAGAATTTACAACAAAGAAGAAGGTACATAATCTATAGATACATTTTGTAGGTCGCTTATATATTATAGATCTACTGCATTTGTTTTTGCATCCTGAATAAATTCAGATAACATGCAATGTATTTAACATGCAGCACCAAGTTATCTACCTCTTACTTCAAGCTCCAATGACATGGTTGCTCTCAAGCTCATGGCTAGATATCGAATCGGAATGTAGGTGAATAAAAACATACATTATCATTAAAAACTCCATTGTTGTGATATTTGTCGATGATGAATTCAAGAAACTAAAGGGGGCACTGAACTAAATAATCTGAATTCAATTTATGCAGAATTTAGTTAGATTTATGCTTTGCATTACACCCAGCACACAGAGCTTTAAGACTGAGCTCAGTTCACTGGTTTTGCGTCGGTTTCCCCAAACCAATCCAAACTACATGATGCCTGCATTCTATTGGTTGAGATGTGTGCAGCTGTTCCATGTGCCCAAAAGAAAGCTCATGGAGGTCCCCAGTCTGGAGACGAACATACAAGACCCAATCACATTTTTTATCAGAAGATTGTCGAGCTGTAGCGCCAATTAAATTCATTATAATTTAAATCATTTTGCTGCTGGTTGGGGCCCCCTTAATTGGTGGTAAACAAGGAGCAACTGTTTTTTTTTTTTTCAGCCAAATGTCATTTGTTCACAGGGTGGTCACAAGAAGCTTCTCTACTGGACCCTAAAGCTATGAATAAATAAACAAATGGCATTAGTTTTAGCCATTTAGCCAAGAGTTGCACCTAAGCTGAGACAGATTTCATATGTCTAGCATATTTATTGACTTTTCAACAGATTTTGGAGGATGTTGCTGCTGTGCATTTTAACCATTTCTTTACCATGCATGTCTCTTTACTAAATCCCTTTACCATCAAAACCAGTACTGCCTCAAATGCTAATTTGCACTGGAATTAGATTACCTAGACAACTTATTCAAATATTAGCCTATATCATCTCAGCACTCATTCAGACAGCTGTGACTTAAAACGGTGCTGAACTGTTGCATGAATACTGAAACATCATGCATGAATGCATTCTCGACCTTTCTGCTAACACTTATACCAAGAACAGGATACAGCCACTGGCAAAGTCAACGTCTAGCAGCAGGCTACATCATGTCGCTCTTTTCAAGTGCCTGTATCGTTCATCTTATTTTGACATAAGTGCAGATTTGCACAATTATAGCAACAGTATGCATATGCATCATTCAGAAACCTTGGCCATAAGCAATAAAACAAAACAAAAAAACAAAAAAAATTCAATCTTTAAAGGTTTGTTGGTCGCTTAAGATTACAGTAATGTACTGATGCTACAGGATGTTTTCATATCAGCAACACACAGGGAGAGAAGACGTGCTGAACATAATTTTTTGTTGATTCCTCACAAATAATTTCAGGGGAGCACACAGAGGAAATGTACATAATATTTTGATCTGTACATTAACCCTATTTTATGATCATCTGCTACAATTCAGAGACCATCCTGGGTTAAGTTATCTAAAATACAACTCTGATCATTCAAATATCTAATATTTCCACTTCATACTATATTAGCAATATGCCAATGCAACAACGATACACATACTGTAATAATTACTATCCAACACTTGTTTAATGGATTCAGCTTTACTGCACCCCTATCTCAAACTTTAACAGTAAGACCATAGATAACTGTATATTTATAATGTAGGCTGCATACTGCAGGCCAGTCCCATGCACGCTTGAGCTTATTAAGCAGCGAAATGAAACGATGAATAATGAATGAAATTGACACTCGGCAGTGACACAGTTCATGCTGAGGCAATGCTGAAATTTTTTATTTATTCAACATCGGGCCTTTACTGGATAAGAGCCAACTTAATGGTTTTAATGGATGCCGACGGCTTAAATAATGCTTTGGTTCTAGTCATATAATATTACAGACATGATGTATATGTACTGTGAATACACATAATATATATTACATTTTAGTCAACTGTAATATTCTTACACTCTGTAAGGGGGTAAAATTGAAAGTCATAATCCGCCAATCTTTCGAGAAGTTTTCATACATTTTTATTGCATGTTTTAACATTTCTAAACGGAGCTCACGCCTTTCAGAATAAACTCAGAGAGCAGATATTTTTAGAGAAGCCCCAACAAGGAATTTTTAAAATTTAAAACAGATTTTCACCCTAAGGGCTGAAAAATAAAATATCCATGAGGGATTGGACAATATAGATCCTTGAGTAAATACATACTGTCTTTGCAGGAAAGGAGCGATTGGTCATGAACAAGCGCCGGACTTGGCAACAGAGGCTTGGCGGTGAATCTTACAAAGCAATACTCATAAACGGATGCAAAGAATCCTAATGAATGCTACTGGGACGCAAATTATAATAAAATCCACTTGTTTTTAGCCTGCTTTGTTCCCCAGGCAAAACCAACGGAACGCTAAAGCAGTCCCAGATCTAATAACAAAAGGAAGAGAGCATCACGTACATCATGGCGGCATTTGTTTGGATGGTGAAAGTGAATTATGTGCTATGCTATAGGGCTGTCTGGGCTGAGCTCCAAGGCCCCAGGTGAGTGGACGGATATGCTGAGAGGCGCATACCACAAACGGACACCCTCCAAATCAAACAGCACAACCACAGCTAAAGGGGAAACAACAGGCCAAGACCCACTGAGTGCCTAGGATCAACGGGCCCCCTACGATCAAAACTTAACGTGGCTGGAACGGTACAATTTCACCGTAT
Source organism: Hiodon alosoides (assembly GCA_025775065.1). Lineage (NCBI taxonomy): Eukaryota > Metazoa > Chordata > Actinopteri > Hiodontiformes > Hiodontidae > Hiodon > Hiodon alosoides. Next base: position 20,911 of record JAOYSI010023734.1, on the reverse strand, counting down.
TTAACTTTTTGTCTGTGTAAGCATACATGCCACCCATAAGTCTCACATATCAATAAACATTACTAAAATGTTTGTATAAGGTTCCCACCCAAGCTATTGTATCCTTGAGCGAGGTACTTAAACTGAATTGCTTCAGTAAATAGCTGTAAAAGCTGTGCCCTTGATAAAAGCGTCTTCTAAGCAACTAGTAATAAATATAATAATAGTCAGAGATTAAAAAGAATAATAACTATATTATTTATTTTGTTAATCAGCTAATCAATCGCCATGTAAAATAATATACATTTATATAAATCAATTCTACTATATCATGTAATTCAGTGTCTACAAAGTGCAATGTGAATATTTTCTACAAACCTTCTGCTAAAAAAGGTTAAAACTAGGGACAATCAATCCGACAGGCCTGGCACACTTTAGATTCACATTTCTGCTGTGTAGTCGTGACAGGGTTAACCCACTACCGCGCCATCGATGGGCCGGTCCATTTCATTTTAACGATGTATCAGTGATGTATTGCAGTCAGTTCAGGGGGAATTGACAAAGGTTGTGGCGGGGCGTGCAGAGGCTCCTTATCGTTCTTGGGTTTCTCTGTTCCAGAGCTCCTGAAATACAGATCCAAAGAACAATTCCTCTGCCTCTGCTAACACATATTTGAGTTGCGATTTGTGATTGAAGGTAATGCATGTTTGAGTTGCACTATGTGATCTGTGATAGAAGCTAACGCATGCCTCATGGGCTGCAGAACCTAGAAGTTACTGACATGGCTTTGTGTTTTTGGCGTCTGACCCTGTTTCCACATCATTTAGGTTTTTGGGAAAAATTTCAGATGGCTCCTGCAGAGAAAACAAGGGCACAGTTATCTAACCCTGAGCAAAAGAGTGCAGTCGGCACACACACTTAACAGGGTATTCCTGTGGAACAGTAGCCAGGCATATAGACCAGCACATGCAGCAGCTTTGACACAGATTACGTGCACCCTGAAAAGCCTATACGCATTGTAGACCAAAATTCGGCTACCTGTATTTTGTACTAAACCATTTCCCTGTGTTTAACCCTACCGTATGTACTACTTGTTGTCTGATTTATTTATACGTTATTGAGTCATTTACTGCTGCAGCACCGTATTTCCCCATGGGGATAAATAAAGTACCTATCTATCTATCTATCTATCTGTCTGTTATTCCATTTTTCCCCCCAAATTAAGTCGGAAGCATCCCATGCCCCAAACATCCGAAACCACACTGTTACATGTCCCAACCATCAGGGGTCTGTCACACTTGGCTGCTCGAGGCACAATCTTGTTCTGTGAGCGGGAGACATGGGGTGCATCGGTGTGAACCTAATGGCATTTCATAATCATTCATCAAAGCCATTCATATTTGGTACGTCACAAGTGATCTTCCGGCTGTCCATCACCTCTTAAAAACACATTTGTTAAATAACTCTGACAGCCATTGCTGCAGTTTTATCATTCACTGGGCAGAGAAGGCAGACTTCATCTGGCTTTGCCATTCATTAAAATAACTGACAATCCCCCATCCTCCACCCATCCTCCACCAATGCATGTCAGCCACTCTTGCAGGAAGAACGGCAGCCACCGTCCAGAAACAGAGGGTCCAACAAATAAATAGAAATAAACAGAACAGTCTGGGGCACAGCTGGCTCCCGCCCCTAATGTGACCTCCTCGGATACGGGGGCTGAGGAGGTGAGGTTGCGGCACAACTCGCTGCAGGTCAGAGCCCCTGAAGGGAGCACCCAGAGCCCACTCACTGCATATAACAACCCACATTAAAACACCCCCATCACAAATTACAAGGAGAAGCGCAAACTTAAGGCACAGCAGTCCCGGCCACAACCGGAGGCAATCAGAAATTATTCTGGTTATTTATTCAGACTTGATGAAACTTTTATGCAGGAAGATGACTTTTCTCTCTCAGCATTCAATGTAACCTAATGAGCAAGCCGTGCCTAAACCTTTTTTCAAGCCTACATGTCTTCAAAATATATATGTTAGTTAAACAAATATTTCTTAAATTAGTGATTGCACCTGCAAAGGAGATCCATCTGGATGTGCTAAGTTTGCAAATCTACCTGAAGGGGGGAGGCCCCGAATTTCACAGGGACCAATCTGGGTATCTTCCTCCTGAAGCTTTATTAACACGTTTGGTCATCAGGAAGTCTGTGATAAAGTCGACTTATCATAGAGATCTCACTGGGGCAAAAAGGCTGATAATGACCAACTGACAACTAATTAATCCTATTGCCAGAGGTGAGGCATTAGGATTCAGGCAGTGGTAATCTGATTTTCTCTCGCTTTCAAGAGCAGCCAGAGTGGCAGGTGGCCATCAGGCAGACAGAAATGCAAGATGAGAGAGAACTTCATTCAAAAGCAGAGAAATATGAAAGTAAGTTTGGTTTAAAGTGAGTCTGAGAAATAAAATTGGAGGCTCCTTGATCTCTAGCTCTAACTAGACCTTCACTCGCCACCAGCAAAACAATGACGGGAAGCAAATTGGCTATAGAATTAATTCCTTCTGCAGGACACACGAAGTCATGGTGTGATCCCACACTTTTGTTAATCTAAATGCTAATTGTCCTCGGCTCTGAGTCTCCGGGGTACCTAGTAAACACGGCTGCCCAAGCATCTCACCCTCCGTCCCTCATTTTCCATGAGTGGCAGAGCTTCTCTAAGACCTGGGCTTACACAGTGGCAATTTTCATAGTTATTGGACTAATTACTGCCCTGCTAAAAGTTTTTTTACAAGGGCCAGTTTTCTGCGTTAATCTATGGTGCCTTTGTGGTGCAGATTTTCTATTTGGTTTCTACAGTGCTGAAAATGTGTAACTTTCACAAAAGTGTTTTCCTTACTGTCTTTTATTCTCCCGTTTTCATTGTACATTATTGAACATACTCCCTAGCATCTGACCGTACTGTGCAGCAGTAGCCGGAGGTGTTAAGTGAATATTTAAAAGTAATTTTATTTTCATTGGGCAGTAGAGTAGAGTAGTAAATGTAGAATTTGCCAGAAGGATGCAGGCTCAGATCACAAAAGAGTTTACTGTGCTTCTTTAGTCACCATCCATCTGAATAAATGTGCAGATGTAAAACTGCAAGCATGTGAGATACCATGGATAAGGGTGTCTTTAAGAAACACTGTCACAGTTAACATTGTTAACATTGCCCTTCTGTGACAGTGACCACTCATTACCATAACATTAACTAATTTGTTGTATAATTCAAGACAGATGGCTCGTGATGCTAATGAAAAGTCAGTCTCAGGTATGAAATATTAACATTGTTGTAAAGGCATGATGGCCTGCTAATGTAAAAGCTATCCCAGCGAGGAAATTTGCCTCATTATTGCTATTTCTGAAGCCATTATAAATATCTGTGCTTTTTGGCAAAAGGTTTGGATTAAAAAACATTTGTTTTAAATGGATAAATCAAAGGCATTAATCATTGATAAATTAATGAAGAACAGTCATTGCAGCAAAAGCAAGTATGACTTCTACAATGTATTTAATAATAAATTAAAACACTATAATAATTAAACAAATCAAACAAAAATTAATAGTTGGCTTTTATCAATATGTGTGCTTTTTATCAATAGAGTTCCTTTTCACTCACACAAAGGTATATCCATTTTGATTACATTCAAATATCTGCTTAATTTGAAGTTTTGATTGGCAGTTAAAGTCGTATCAAATAGCAATATGCCAATGCAATAATAAAGCTGTATTGTTGACAAGTGTATTGTATATTACTAATGTCAAACAGGAAACGAAACAGATTTGTGCTCAATTTCCGAGGACGAACATTTTGCACCTACTCAACTAAAAAAAAAAAAAAAACAAGCTGCCCAACCACAAGTTTAGTGTGTGTGTGTGTGTGTGTGTGTGTGTGTTTGTGTGATTTATCAATAAGGATCTATGAGGAGCCACATCAGGAGACATTCCTGCTAACATATCAATAAAAGACGGTACACGTCCTCCATAAACTGACGGAAATTCACGCACGTGGACTCTTCTCAGTGTTCGTTCTAACTACGTACACATATTTACGTCTTTTACATTACGTATACGGCTCTAAGGCATACAGAATGATAACTCATTATCTTTTAAAGTTATAAATTAGAAAATTTCAAAAGTTAACGTTACGGACCATTAATATAATTTTTTTTTAACTTTACCGCGACTAAAGTAATGTGGACCAGTCAGACGATTTTTAACAAAAAAATCATTACACACCGCAATGCAAGATTCAAATGTACAGTTTTTGCATTAATCAAACAATTGGGGAATATAGCGAGATGAGGCTGCGAATTTGTTAAATATTATAACAAAATGTTTGCCGTTGCCTCACGTTAACACTGATATGCAACTATTCAATCGGTATTTCTATATATTATACAAATAGACACACTACATCTATGTTAATACTCTAATACGTTTCACATCCGCAAACTTGTATTATATGGCTAAAATATTAAGCATCACTGCAGTTCCTGCTCTCAAATAATCTGCTCTATTCGAACCGGTTCCCATGGCAACAAAACCCAACGGGCAACTCCGTGGAAAGGGAGAAAACTGTTTCCGAGCGTTTTATCCCTGAACAGTCAGAATACCAATCTTCACAATAGCCCTAACAGTCAGAGCGAAAGTTTATTTTTTATTTTTTATGGATTAATCTGAAACATGGTATGATTGAATATACTTTTGCTTTTAAACATGTCAGTTAAATTTTCTGACCGACCAATGGCGCCGTGGGTAACGAAAAGCCATTATCTGCAAACTTACTCACCTCTACGGTTTTCTCAATGTATGAGGTAAAATAGACCTGAGCGCCGCAACACGATGACCCAGTTGCACCGAAGCCTCGAACACGCGCTCTATATTTGAAACACACGCAGCTCTGGCTTCCCGGTTTGCCGAAAATATCTACACCCATCAACCGATGCTTTAACTGGGCACATGGAAATCTAGAGGCAGGAATTAAAGGAAATATTCAGTACAGCTATTGGGCTTTTCAAATAATTTCACCGTATGCTGACACAATCGAAAACACCTGATATATGTTTTCACTTCAATTAATAAATGAATATCATGTTGGAAAATCGTACAAATAGCCTAATTATTACCAATATCGTAGCGCTGAGGTCTTATTAATAGTCAGATGTTCTAGTTATGTGGTTGGAGACAAAATAAAACATCGTAGCCAAGCGCTAAACGGTGCTTTAAAAAACGTTGTATGTTCATTAAAACGTCTTAAATCAAGACATTTTCCTGGGGGTCAATTGTTTCTTTTTGACATTAACATAAAATAATTTACACTGCAGCGCCTCAGCTAACAGAGGCTATTGTTGAAAAGTTACTTTAGAGAAACGTGTTTATTTATATGGTACAGTCATAAAAACAGAATTACCGCATTTGTTCAGTGTTGCAGCATCCAGCTAGCAAGCTAGTTAGCAAACTAGCAAATCACCCGTACGTTTTCAAAAATCAAATTTTCCCAATTCAGACTCCCACGCAACGCGGGTATTTGCAATACAGAACAGTACAAATATGTCAACTCACATCCATGTAACTGATTTTGCACTGGTCTTTAAATATCTGCATTTTAAAATGAGACATAGCAATAAGAGTTTACTGAAGAAATGCTGCCTGATAAATAATTATCCTTTTGGCAATTGATACAGAAGACTGCTGTTGCTGTGAAAACTTTAGAGGATATGCAAAGATTTATACAAGCATTTTCCCTAACTGCAACATTCAAACATGTCTTTATTAATAATGTCAAGTCGTCAATGTTTTCTTATAAAATCAATTATTTTCCAAGCATTTAGCATATTTGTGGTTGTGCTCTTGTACAGAGTGGTTGTAATTTATATGGCAGCAACATACATTGTTTTAATTCAAAGAGAGAATTAATACATTAATTCTCATATATCGCCAATAATCTGTCGGTTTTTTATTTTTTATTTTTAAGCGGGAAGACATTCGGAGTTAAACATACACTGAAAATGGAGAACGACGTTTAATCTAGATCCGCTAAACAAGTGCGGCAGAAACTATCAACGTCAGAGTTCGTTATGATGAACTAATTATAAGTTCAAACTTATAACCCTTACCCTCTGTAGCAATCGCAGACTGTAAAAGAAGAAAAAACATTGCCATAGATATCAGACACTTAGAGAGCATTCTCTCCAGAGCTGGTATCTTGCCGTTTTTCTGAAAGCATCCCGAGGTTCCCACTCTTAACCATTCCAACGAGCCCAGAGCTCGAGCCCAGTCCGTCTCGCTGGTATCCAAAACGTTAAAATTGTTATGCGCACTCCTCAGACTTGAAGCCATTTGCGTATCCAAAATATATAACGCGTTCTTAGTCGTGAAAAAGACATTTGACCAATCCTTTAATTGACACTGAACAAAATCGTCCACAAGTCCCCCCACGTCCGTGTCTTAGCAGAGACAGTGGCATTGAAAATGTAAGGGATGCCTACAGCGCTGTACACAGTACAGTCTTCGTTCACTGCGTTGCAGTAGAACAAAAATGACCAATTCTGAGATACATATACATTTTCCTTCAGCTATTACATTTTTCTAGCCATTGTTTGTAGTTCTAAACCCGGGGTGGGGTCCACGGTTCTGATCAGTTTTCGACAGATACGTATGTTATTGCAGTTGTTGTAAGAGAGGTCATTTCATTAGGAAAAAAAATCACGTAGCTGACTACAGTGTTTGCGAGACTGCTGCGAAAACGGAGCAACTGGCCGTTTCCTAAGTAGAATTACACGACCCCTGGTGGGTGTGTATGCTACTACTGGCAAGCAAGCAAAACTGGGTTTGGTAATGCTGAAAGACACGCAAGTATTGTGCAATGTTTTTTTTGTGTGTGTGTGTGTGTGTTTCAGAACTGCTTTGTACCTGTCATTTATATATACTTGCAAGTACCTACCCTGCTGGAAACCCAGTTAAGATGATATTGGATTTACAGCGGGTTGAGCTGGGTAACGAGCTGGCTAATCAGCTTAGTCAAGCGGGCCATTAGCTAGTCAAACTGGTTTTAGCTGATCAACCAGTTACCAGACCATGTTCCAAAACATATGTTGAGCTAATCATCAGCTTCAATTAGTCAATCTGAATTTTCCAGCAGGGTACCAAAATAGAATTTATTCTAAAATAATAATATTCCTTGTATATTTACAGAGTTCTTAATATTTTTTTAGTTTGGTATTAAACATATAAAGCAGGGATCTCAAATCCGAGTTTTAGCAGGTTGTGCAGGTGAAGGTTTCCTTTGTACCTTATCCTCATCATTTAATCGGATTATTGACGAAGACCAAGGGTTACATTTATGCGGGCTAACAAGACGATTTTAAGAAGTACTTGATAGGAATCGTGAGTCGTGACGATCCTCAAATATGAGTTTTGAAAATTACATAGTTATCGCCTCTTTAACTGCATTGTTGTAGATGATCAGATGACCACTTACATATCACACCAATAATGCGATACTACTAGGTCTATTAGACGTAACGTTTTTACAAGCATATATGTGATGACAAAATTCGTGATATGACTGTGACTGAATTAATGATAGCAAAAACCAGCTGATATACTTGTGAGAGTAACTTCTTCACTTCGCTGTAAGTAGTTGCGGGCTCCTTGAGAACGGACTCTTACTTAATTAGAATCACCATACGGGGGCGCTAAAAGAATAATTTGAAACTGATCAGTAAATGAATGGTTGGTACAGCCAAATGCCCTGACATCCACCCAGCGAAACCAATATGATGCTGAAAACGAATTGATGGCGAAGGCGGAAAACATATCTCCAGTAGCACAAAACTGTTCATTTTACCAATGTCTTATCATCCTACGTAAACTTCGCCAACTCATCTCTTCGCAACACTTAATTTGCTTGACTGACATCATAGGCTTATCGCTCCATCAACTTGTGTATTCCTGCAGGCCGTATAACTTCCAAATTGGAGGGCGTATTCTCATAAATGCTGTAATTGGTTTAACGGTAAATATTTAAATTTCACGTGATTTCGAACTAAACAAACCAAGACATGGCGGTGAGAAATATCTGCTCAATGCAGTAACCCTAACTTGAAAATTATTATTTATGATTCTCAAGAATTATAATTTTTTTTTATAATTCCAAATATTATTTATAATTTGTCCCCAAGGCGGTAGTATAAACTAAATAAAATGGCCCACGCAACTTACTCTTTTAAAAATATAACTTCCTTTAGAGACAAACTAAGAAACAGGAGTTCAAAACAAGAGGTTTTGGAAGACTTTATATTTAGTTTTAAAAAAAAAAAAAGAATCAAATGAAACCTACAACAGGTTTGCTGCAGCAATAGATATTTTAATTCAAAGTGAATCTTGACAATAATACACCATAAATTCTTATTTTGACACTCACCAAAATAGTCACCTGGAAAACCCGCTTTTTGTGACGAAGTACAGAAGGCTTGGTCACATTTAAATCACTGAGAACTAGAGAGAAATACTATCGCAAACTGTAAAGAGACATTACATCCAGAAATTTATTTTCCCAGTCCTCATATTGTAAATATTGCACAGTGCGATTGCTACATGGCAAACTAGTGTAGCAGAAAATCAAAAGCAAAAATAAAAATGAAAAAATGAAGCCACAAAATCTACAAATATTAACAGTAACAGTTTGAAAATAGTAATCAAGTCTATTTGCTGTGTTTTCTAAACAGATTATTCCATAACTTGCAGCATGAATTAACTTTTACTAGCATAGCCAATTTGAAAAAAGGGAAACAAATGTAAAATAAGTCAAAAAGCAATCAAACCAAGTATTAAGGATTTAAGATTAATACAGCAGAACATTGGATTAACACAAGGACCCTGAATTAACTTTGTAAGCATTTCTAAAAGAATAATACGAATAGAATACATAAAATAATTTACCAAACTAAATTAAATTATAATGGAAGGCAAAAAAAACTGCAGTGTTTGGTTTATTTTGTATTTGCTTAACAAAATGCTTCATAAAATCCTCTTCAGATGATTAAAGTGAATTATAATTTAGTAGCATTTTTGTCAACTGGCTAACATGGAGATTTTGTGCAGGCATTTTTCTTTTGTTGCAGGTCGATGAAATTACCAATGAATCCATAAATTTTAAACTCCACAAGCACATCAGATGGCAATATGCAGCATGTGATATGCCAAGAAGTGTCCTTCTGTTTAAAATGCTTACAATTAACTTGACCTTATACAGCAAAGTACCAGGTATTCATTTTAGTTATGCATGGTTTCTCTCAGCTACAACTTTGGACCATATCTTTGTTTTAGCCTACATTGGTGGTTTGTTACCCCACTGCAATACTTGGAGCTCCTCTGAGCATTAAAGGTTATTTAACAAAGGCAAAGGCAGTGTTCTTTCAAAAGCTATTAGAATGAGACGAACGTTCTGCACGCAGTAAACTAATAATAATCTCCTTAAACTACATGTGTACATTCACAGTGTATAAGTAAAGCTTTCCAAATAGGAGACTTGTTGTGTTCTGTGTGTTAAGCACTGTGAACACGTTTCCTGACTAAGCAGAAGCCATTTCATTACCATCTTTGTTTTTGACACCCTGCCTCTCCCCACCCCCACCCAAACTGAAAAATGAATTGAATTGAGTTTTCATATAAACAGTAAGTGGGCTTATTGAGCTTAATGATTACCTCAAGAACTACTAACAAGGCTAAGGACACTTGGCAACAGAATAGCCCAATGGGGGAAAAGAAAAAAATTTATAAATTAAAAAAAAAAAACACCATTATAGTATCTTTTGCTATTTGCTATTCCGGTGCCCTTATTATTCCAACAGGAAAAGTGAATGCAATTCAGCTAAAAGTGCCCTCCTTGTATGGCTATCATGCACCATGCTGAGGTGTTGTAGAAATCTGATATGTCCTAAGCACCCGCTGTACTACCTAAAAACAATTCAGAGAACATGTGAAATGAGCATTTCCATCCCCTGGAATGACACACAGCGTGAGAAAGTACTTTTTTTTTTTTCTTTTTGGTCGAGAAGTCACTTTTGCAGTGGCTTGCGTTTCACCGTTGGTTTTGTGATAGCGAATCTGCAGAACTTCCCCTCCTACCGAGCAGTCTCCTACAAGCGGTCGGAGAGTGGTAAGAAGGAGCAGACCGGCATCCCTTCAGTGCTCTCAACCACTGATTCTCAAGGCACAAATACAGTTCTGCTCACACTGCCGTCGACAAAGGAAGGGACCGGAGGGGTTACCAAGTCCAAAACTCGGGAGGGGCAGAGGGACAAAACAAAACAAATGCTTTCACGCCTATTGTTAAAACTCATTACCTATAGGTGAACTTCTCAATTAAAAACTTTTGATTGAAAACAAGAGGACTTAGTCACATATGAAACATTCCCATCCCGATCAAGGAATACAATGAACAGGTAAAAATGATCCATAGAAAATGCACAATGATCTATCCCTTTGATAAAAATGGGTTTAAAATCATCTTAAGGGCTGAAACAAACTGCAAGCACAAAATTCATGTAATTGACAAACGTTTTCAACAGAACACTGCAATTTCATTTCCTAGAGGAAAAAAGGCATATGATCTTACAAAACCCATTCCAAATATTAGCTTATTGACAGATATACAAGTGGTATGTTATGTGAAGAAACGTAATCCAATGCCTTGGCAGTTAGTTTACAACTGTACCAGAGACAATCATATAGTACAGTTTTCAATAAAACACCTGTATGTTAGTATATAACTGCCAAAATGGAGAAAAAAAGTTAAGTCAATTCTGCAAGCTATAGCTTTACATGTCTACAAAATGCCAATAGGAAAACATACAAAACTTAAGTTACATCAATACATCCATTTATATGCAGTGATGAGCCCTAAGGTTAATGAAGATAAAATACTGATGCAAAAAATAACACACCCCCAAAACAACAAATGCAACTAACTTCCATAATTTGCAATACAGTAGTTACAATGACACTCCAAACAAGAAAGCAAAATATTAAAATCAAAAACCCACTTCTATTTCAGGTAATTGGACTGATACAAAAATAAGAACGCTAAAGATGAACTAAGTTAATCACCTAATTTCACAGCTATTTGAAGTGGCAATCATTATTTAGCAGCTTATCTATGATACATTCAAGATAAAGGATACAACTTATTACTCGCCCAAAAGCTAAACATAGCCTCAACCATTTTTTTTTTTAAATACTTTTTAATATTTTTTTTATACCCCATTTCCACAATGACAGTATACTTGAGGTCTATGCAATGAGTAGCTACCTTGCTTAGAAAATCAATTACAGTCTTTGGTGCTGCACAAGCAACTTCATTTGAAAGTAAAGACAAAAACTTTACGCATATACTAGCAAACAAACAGAAAAAATGCACACAGCATATATATATTTTCTCCCTGACGGAATGTATAAAATAAGCAGTCAACACCAACAAGCCTTAACAAATGGTGTGGTAAAAGGAAGAGAGTAAAATCTTGTCACATGCATAAATGAGAAAATTGCACACAACTCACATCTTATCAAGCTTTAGCACTATATAGTCTAGCTCTATAAGATTTGTAAAATATTTATACACCCACTGTATTTGTAGATCTGAGAAAGTGGGGCATTACTGTCAGGGTTACCCTCGTGTCTGGATGGGTGTGTGTGCACACGCGCACTATATCTCATACCATATCAAATACTGCATGGTTTGCTCAATCTAAGATGAATCCAAACCGTGAATCAAACAGCTAATTGTATTTTTCGTCTATCTAGTCAAAGCCATGCCCACCACAAATCTAAATATATAAAAACATTCAAACTCAAAAATAAATGTACAAAAACTAAAATTATTTAGATTGTATTGCAGTTTCATTAAACAGTATAAATACTGTTAGTAATAGGAGTATACTAAATAGAAATTGATTATCAAATATTAAGCAATATCCAACGTCTTGCTCTTTGTACACTAGTTCATTCGGGGAGAAATGGAACAGCTAACATTTGCTTTAGTAAAGCATGCTGTCTTTCCGTAAGGAACAAAAAAAGCAAATATACACTGAACCAAACGTAAGCATTTTCCTATGTAATACAATGCGCATATGTTTCTGTGTAAGTGTGTGTCTATATATATATATAGATAGATATACACACACACACGCATACATAAACATGCACGTATATACATAGATACACAAAACGCATTGACAGATTTGAATTTCAAGTGCTGCAGTCCAGTACATTAATTTATAAGTAGTAATGTTAACGACCTCAAATATTTAAGGCACTATGTGTGGAAACAAGTTACAATGCAGCGTCTCAGGACACAAACGATAAGAGCAACGTCTAGGCATCTTTCCTTAACATTTTTTTTTTTTGCCCATGCAAAACACATGCAGCGTGAGAAACAACCTTTTCTGATAAGTGACTCAACACTGAAAACACCACGGACACCAAAGAATACAAATAGTCAAACAAGTACACTGCACTGGGGACATGTGCCTGTTGCCCTAGAACTGGATACTGGGATGGCTTTACAAATGGAGATGTGTCTTGCACAAGGTAGAAGGCAATATAGAAAAATAGTGGAGCAAAATGTGACTTCTGCCCCTATTATTCACCTGTTTTGAAGAGTAACCATAGAAGATCCAATGGGTAGGTATATCAAATGTGCAAAACACATTAAAAGTGAATAACTGATTTATTCATTGTTTGTCTTAACTCTTTAAAGCTCAAAGTTTCCATTGCACCCAAGTCTACATGATTCCAAAAAAATAGTTTTTTTCCTGTTGTGCCATGGCTTTGGACGATGAAAACCATGTTTCTCACGGCCGCTCGCGCTCGTCTCGCTCTCAGGCCTGCTTGCATGCTTGTGAGCCGGCCCTAAGTTCAGATGTAGGGGAACTGGTTGGGTTTGGGTGGACTGAGGGGGAAGCCAGCGTAGGCGGGCGAGGCCATGTAAGAGTGTGGGGGGAAGAGGGGCTTGAACTGACTCTGGTGGATGGTGGGGGAGGGTAGGAGCCGATGGTTGAGGCCCACGGTCACTTGGTGCACAATGCCGCCCGGGTGGGAGATGCTGTAAGCCGGCTGGAGAACGGGGCGTGTGGTGCAGGGCGAGGCCAGGAGGTGGGCCACGGGGGCGGCCGTGACCAGGGGCCCGGATGGGGGGTAAGACAGCAGGGCAGGCTGGTGGCCCCCAAGGTGGGGGTGGGCTGTAGTGTGGTTGGGGCTGCCGTGAGGCAGGGTGAAGGTGTGCCCATGCATCGTGGGTGGGATATAGGCCTGCTGACGTCGGTGGCTGTAGTTTCCGTTCCACTCTTGGTGGCAGGAGCCGTAGTGCTGGACCTGGGCAAAGCAGGAAAAAAAAACCCGTTTTGCATTAAGCAGGTCATTTATTTTCATATACGGCATAATTGAGAAGTTGTGTCTGTAGACACAAGCGTTCATTTTGTGTGGAGCTAAGGGAAAAGAGGACAGAGGCGTAACTCTTCACTCGATTTCACTGCCATTAGATGAACCTCACTTGACTGCATTAAAAACGGACGCAGTTCTTTTTTTGACACGGTCTGGGCTTGACAGGGAGTGGTAGATAAGCTGCTGAACTGACCTGTCCAAAACCAAGGTGCTGCTGTTGGAATGCAGAGGTCATCTTCTGCTGGCGGTTGAGTAGGGGGGTGGAGTGGTGGTTCAGTCGTCCGGGGACGCCGCGCCCTTTCATCTGGCACGAGGAGTCCAAGACTGTGGGAGAAGGGTGGGCGAGTCAATACGTGGAGTCACGCGCAAGCAAGCGCCTTGCCTTAAGTCAAAAACGCTCTTAGGGCCAAAACAGACCAAACGATTCAAACTCACCACCAATCAGTGATCACCAGACCCAATACGAAAAGAAGTAAAGGCCAAACCGGTTTTTGTGGGTGATCCTGATCAGTGGGTAAGTGAAAAGTTTTATTCAATGCTAGCTTTGATTTGCATCTTGACTAAAAAACCCTGCTGTCTTCATTCCATTTCAAAGATCTTTAGAAAAAAAAAAAAAACACATAAAATCCAATCCAAAAACAACGGTGTACTTATTTATAGACCTGAGGCGACACCGTTTTCTAAAATTAATGGCTACAGCGCTAAAATAGCCCGCACTTGGCATTTATGTACAGATTCGTTTTAGGAATGTGGCAAGGCGGGGGGGCTTCGTTCGTGAAAGGTGATATCAGGGCATATCCATTTCAGAGGGTTAGCAAGTCAACATTGATCTATATATACGACCCGTCACTGAGAGGGACTTTAAAAAAGCACTGCCCATACTGGCCCAACTAGGAAGGTGGCCGTTTACATGTATGTTCCGGTTACACTCTATTTGAAGCGCATGCTTAAAATTTTACATACAGCCTTTGTAACTCTGGACATAACGCAGTCATAAAATGTCCAATGGCTTATAACAACCGGCAGACAGTAATTTCTCATGCCCATTGCTGTGGCAAGTCAAACATTTTTCAGTACTTAAGTCAAGTATCCGTAAGCAATACCTTAGGACAAGCACTTCAAATAAAATGTCACCAAATTTTTTTAAGCACAGCACAGTAACATATTGTTCACTGTGTGTGCACACACAGACACACACACACACACACACACACACACACACACACACACAGCAGGATAAAACTGGCAAACGTGACCCAATCAAAAGTTTAAACAGATAAAGAAGAGGGTAAAGGCAATCGACATGGATTACTTCCCCCTCAGAAGATGGACGCATGGAAACAAGCTGAATGATACAGCACCCATAATCACCTGTGAAAGCCTCTCTGACCTATAAAGGAGACCTTATCCATTGCCCATGTCATGTGACCTGTAAGGCAGACATCGGCACCAGTGATTGCTCCTCTGACTTACAAATGGGCCCTTATCAGCCGTGTTTGCAGTCTGATCTTTGGAAGCACTAACAAAACAACATGGAATTCACCCCTCATCCAAGTGTGCAATCTATGATCCACGCAAAGGGTAAAACCAAACAAATCATGTCAAGTAAAATCTGCAAAGAGATCTGAACACATGGATAATTTAAAACTACACTCAGCAACAGCAGTGGTCAACCATCAGTTGATTGGTGGTTTGAGGCAAGCCCCTGCTAAATACCTATCCATAGATTAAGATCACCATTCCAGTTCTGAGGACAGGTTGGCTAATCCTGCTCGCTCAGCTGGATGGAATGAGCTCCACCACTTCTCTACAGTATCTGAAGGCTTTTTGGCTTCCTCAGTCACCTGCGTTTGACATCTGCTCGTCAGCCATGGAGTTGTTGTTCTGCACCCTCATGGGGGGTACCACCATGGTGCGCACGCCGGGCTTGCTGGGCTCCGCCGCTGGGGCCGCTCTGGGCTTGCCATTCTGTTGGCCCAGGCGGTTTTGGTTGCCGCCACTCATGTAGCGGCTCTCCAGGAAAGGGCTGTCGTTCTGACCCGACGAGTCTGAGGCCGGCGAGCCGTCCACCGTGTCGCAGCCGCTCTCCTGCTCGTCGTCCGACATACTGCAACAGCCCAAATCGATGGAGTGATGTAATACGGCAGGCCAGAGCAATCAAACACAGATGCAGTGGCTCTATCGCCTGCCATGCAAGAGAAATCAAACAGTTCTAAGTGGGTGGGTGCAAGCGGGTCTTAGGGGGAGACCGTACCTGTTGGGCCTCTTGCAGGGCGAGGGGCTGGACTGTACCGACGCAGAGGAGCTAGTGCTCAGGGTACTGTCGGGGCTGCTGAGGGAGCAAACCCGCTCCATGTTAAGGGTGCTCTGACACGCCTCGCAACCAGGGCTGCCCTTGCACCTGTGGGAAGGGAGAGGGGACACCGTTTACATCAAATACAGACCAAAACACCTCAACCAGGTACAAGAGATAACAACACATCATGCACCTAAAACCCCACAGGAAAGGGATTGGTTTTTAACAGAGCTAAATCACATATCCCCATGTTTTACACTCTGAAACCTTTCACACAAAACGAGCACTCCAGGTGCTACAGGCTTATATTTAAAGCATCTGTAGCCGTTGCAGCAGCTGTAGCTATGCAGGGTCAAGCAGGACCAAGGCATCTCCAGTCAATTGGTGGGGTGCGACAGGGGTAGACACGTTATGAACCGCGAGTCTAGTTGCTAGGAGAAGCAGGCACTCACTCCCCCAGCGAGTGTCTCTGGCCAGCCTCCGTCTCTTCGTCGGTATCGCTGCTGATGGTGATGACGCTGAGGGCGGGGCTGGGCGAGTCGGCGATGACGATGGCCTCGCGTTGCTTACGGGAGACAGTCAGCTCCCCAGGGTCCTGCCCCGCCTTACAGCAGCTCGGCTCCTCCTCCTCCTGCCCAGGCTCCGCCTCGGGCCCCACCACTGGGCAACTCCCATCTTCCACACTCTTCACCGCGTCTGCTGTCTTTGGGGACCGGCATGCTGAGTTTTGGACGTTGGTGGCGTGTATGAAATTGTTACTCCTGTGGGAAAGATTTTAATTTTTACATACAACCTGTTCTGGTATGGGAAGGATAACTGTCACTAATATGACATATGTAAACTATTGAGTACAAAACACTGCTGTTAACCATCTCACCTGTTCAAACAGTGCTTGTTTCTCTTGTTAGCCGCTGGCTGGGGCCATACCACGTGTGCGATGCCTATGCTTATTGGCTGGTGGGCTGACATGGTCATTTGGTTGGTTAGAAGAGGTTGGGGCATCAAGGAACTGTAATGGTTGCCGTGGGGCCTCACTTTCCTGAAAACAACACGCACGACAACACACACCATTTAGCAACCAGAGCAAGTTCTGCTTAAGGCCGCGTTTTACTGACTCAGCAAAACAGTGGTTTTTCAGCTACTGCAACTAAATGTTACTGGGATTTATTATTAAAGATACTGTCATCGTGGACTACTAACCCCCAGTCTCCCAGTCTCTGTGGGCCAGCCACAGTGTCAGACGTGAGCGTTGTGGTGGGAGGAGCCACCGGCGTCACCTGCTGCCACGCTGGAACCAAGATCTGCTGGGCCCGGTTGGACCATGTCTGCTGCAAAGAACGGGCCGAGTCATTCAAGGCTACAACACCACCACACAAGCTGAACTTTTACTCCTGCAAGTCTAGTGGAGGTGATTTACTTTGTTTCTCATTAATGCCAATGCCAATGGCAATGGCAATGCGTTTGCCACACCCTGTCTCTGTGCCCCACCAACTTTGGCACTTACTGACGCTGGGGCTTCTCTCCTACCTGTGTAATGACTCCCGGTCGGATTTGTAGGGGCTGAATGGCGGGGGCTTGGGTTACCAGAGGCAGGGCATTTTCCATCCTGACTGAGTAACCAGCAGGCTTGTTGGGGTTTGGGGGAATTCCTGCATTTGGCAAATCAAACAGTCATTGGGAGTCTGACAAACATTAGCATGAACAGCAACAGTTTCCATAATGATATACACATACTTCTTTCTAAAATGAGCTTCTTAAATCATCACATTTGAAAATGCATGTGGTGAAATCAATTAAGCGATGGTGAAATTTTGTCTTCTGAGGAGTGTGAGTATCTGCATTTGGATAGGAACAACGGCTGAAAAACAGTAAAAATATCAGCCTCCTGAGAGATCTTTACCTTGAATGGTTGGGGGGCAGAGGATCAGCGCTTGCTGAAAGGAATCGTTGCAGCCAAACTGAGCACTTCCTGTCTGCAGCGGTATCCCAGGGTGCATCACAGAGGGAGCAGATGGAGCTAAAGCCTGAGGGGAGGGGAGAGGAGAGGGGCAAAAAGAACAGGTGATGAGCACCTGCATGCTGCCGAGTCACGTTGATGAAAAACTTGATGAAAAAGCCCAAAGCTGTTCAGACGACCACAAAATACAGCACCTCGAGGATCTCTGGGTCAATCGGTCACAAATAAATGCACTACTACCAAAGTCCCTGTAGAGGGCAATGTTGTAACTGCTGTTCCAATGGGTAAGTGCACACAAATGATTGACAGAGTGAAAAGTAAGTTGGTTAAGGTCGAAGTTCACTCATACACATGCCACAAGGTTAACAAAATATTGAATACGGGTATTAACCTTTGGCTGATGCGTGAGCAAAGTACGTCTAGTCCAAAGCATCTCAGCATCAAACGCCAGAAAATAAAAGGGGGGGAAAAGAGGCTACCAGACACAAGTTAATTGTTTTTATGTTCTGAAATCTTTCTTTTGGATTTTCAGCCCAATTTGGAATCACAAAGTATGCTAAGGCATATCGGCATGCCACTACAAATCCCACCATCACAGGCAGGGAGGGTGAGGAAGTCCCTGCCATCCAATCACCTTTGAGCCACCGGTCTCTTTTACACTCTGCAAGCTACACAGCCTCCACAGGTATAGTGCCAATTGGAAGAGAAGCACAACCATCTCGATGGAAAAGCAAGCCTGCAGGCGTCCGGTAAGCCGAAAGTAAACGCTGCTTAGCAACCAGCCAAGAGGAGCCCTACCGATTCCTAACCACTCCAAGTATGCACCGCCGCTGTTCTCTCCTGCTCCCAATCACACACACACACACACACACACTTGTGTAACTTAAGGGACTGGGCGCCTGGTTGTCATTCAACAATCTAGGCTAATTCTCTCTTGGATGTTATTTAACAGCCTAGACTAGTGCATGACTTATTATGTTTACGTTTTAAGCTTTTAAACAGGAAATAATCTAAATCTAACCACTTAGATGGAAAATGCGGTCTGCGAAAAAATTACTGTTAATATAAAACTGGAACCAACCATACTCCTAAGTGCTATGCATTTTATGAATTCTTTAATTCATGAAAGATGATCAAACTATGACCAAAAAACTGACTAAACACCACATGCTATAGAACCATCCGAGTACAAATTGATAGCACAAGAGGCAACTTTAACGGCTTAGCAACACACAGATTAAGCCACCATGGATTCTATGCAAAATTATTGATAGTCTTTGCTCTACGATTTTGCAACAAATATGTATCCATGGCTCAAAATAATGTTGATTTTCTCGAACCTGAAACCAGGAAAAGTGTTTGGAACTACCAAGTATCCACACCGGTAAGGGCCAGCTTCTTGGTTCATCCTTGGGACAACAAATCAATAAACAACTATTGTATACAAAATTAATAACCCAGACTGAACAATAAATACACCAAACTTGCTCTGTTAATTACATACATTCATAGAAATCTACATTAATTTTCTAGTAATACTGGAACAAAAAGCAAATCTCTCTGAATAATTTAAACAAAAGAGAGGAAAAAAGTAAAGGCTAGCTGTCCTTCCAGAATATACATGACGTTCTCGTAGCGTTGCCATAACATCAGGTTGCTACAACAGCACCGCAACACTAGGAGGACATAATGTAACAGCTGATCTATGTAATGGCAGGTTTGATAAGAGATTAATTAATTATTAAGTTATACATTGTCAACAGTCATTTTAAAACGTCTGCGCAACATTAGCCTACCTCTCAATTCCCAGAGCTAAAATGAATCTCAACTAGGTCAGCACTGACTTTCAGACTATTACTGGTAAATAGAATGGTCACAACGACCACTTTGGTGGCTCCGTTATGAAACTAAGTAACGCTAGGTTACCGCTCGCTTCCATTCACCCTTCACAGTGCGATATACCACCATGACCTGGACAACTGACTTCCACGACCTGAGAGAGCGCCTTCAGGCAACCACTAAAAGAGCTGAATGGCAAGGACGGCAATGACAAATGTGAACAGCACAAATGAGTAACTCAAATGAGTACCCCTTCCCACCCCAAATCTCGAGATCCACTATCCCATCCCGGCACAACAGGGTGCGTACTTGAGTATGAACGGTCCCCATCTTGTTGAACGCCACGGTCAGGTTGGCGGCGTTGGCAGCGGTGACCGGCCTCACAAACGGTGCCTTATTGCGGTTGATGATGTCGTAAGTGCCGGAGCGCGATCGGCACACGTCCATGATGTGGAAACCAGATTTGACACTGCAGGGAGAAATAGAATAGAGACTTACACAACGCTATCCCAACATCAGTACAAATTTAACAACTGACAGAAACAGAAGGGCCGTTTGATATATTTAATCCAAATATGAAGGAAGAAGTGGCAGAAGCAACTTGTTTC
This sequence comes from Hiodon alosoides, assembly GCA_025775065.1. NCBI lineage: Eukaryota > Metazoa > Chordata > Actinopteri > Hiodontiformes > Hiodontidae > Hiodon > Hiodon alosoides. The sequence goes on along the minus strand of JAOYSI010023734.1, from coordinate 755 downwards.
TCCAAACATTCCCTGTTCGGAGAAACATTCTCCACCAATCTACAGCTTGGCATGAATGACATTAAAACGTCACAAGAAAACTGTTCAGCGAACTCATATGGTTAGGCCTCCACTTCCTCCTTCCACACCTTATGGTTTCATTTGCCAGGACGAAAGCATCATGTGAGGGCTAGAAGGTTGCTTGTTCACATTTCAGCAGAGGCTCTGCATTAACAGAGGCACCTGAACGGCTGTGATCCAGTAAACATGCAACTTTATAAACGGGTGAAATGCTACGGTATGCAGACTGATATGGGTGTCTGCTAAATAAATGATCAGTTGTCCCATACACAGTCAGGCATTTGACTTGTATACGGTCAGGCATTTGACTTGTATACGGTCAGGCATTTGACTTGTATACGGTCAGGCATTTGTCTTGTAGCTCCAGAGGCATCCGATACTGGACATCCATCTCAAAGGCATAAGCTTAAAAAGACAAACTTAAGTTGAGGAGGGGCCACCAGAGAGGCTTGTCGAGAAACAAGGCTATTGTAGGGGTGCCAGAATAACATGATACGGCCACAGAATAACACCACTCTGTGTGTGTGTGTGTGTGTGTGTGTGTGTGTGTGTGTGTGTGTGCGTGTGCGTGTGCGTGTGGGCGGGAGGGCCTGTGTGTGTGGTGTGTGTGTGTGTGTGTGTGCGTGCGTGTGTGGGCGGGAGGGCCTGTGTGTGTGTGTGTGTGTGCGTGTGCGTGTGTGTGTGTGTGTGGGCGG